>JAFBJU010026063.1:214695-258410 GCA_016785305.1 Colistium nudipinnis | reverse complement strand
CCAGCCCAAGCCTCAGGTCCCCAGCTACCAGCCCAAGCCTCAGGTCCCCAGCTACCAGCCCAAGCCTCAGGTCCCCAGCTACCAGCCCAAGCCTCAGGTCCCCAGCTACCAGCCCAAGCCTCAGGTCCCCAGCTACCAGCCCAAGCCTCAGGTCCCCAGCTACCAGCCCAAGCCTCAGGTCCCCAGCTACCAGCCCAAGCCTCAGGTCCCCAGCTACCAGCCCAAGCCTCAGGTCCCCAGCTACCAGCCCAAGCCTCAGGTCCCCAGCTACCAGCCCAAGCCTCAGGTCCCCAGCTACCAGCCCAAGCCTCAGGTCCCCAGCTACCAGCCCAAGCCTCAGGTCCCCAGCTACCAGCCCAAGCCTCAGGTCCCCAGCTACCAGCCCAAGCCTCAGGTCCCCAGCTACCAGCCCAAGCCTCAGGTCCCCAGCTACCAGCCCAAGCCTCAGGTCCCCAGCTACCAGCCCAAGCCTCAGGTCCCCAGCTACCAGCCCAAGCCTCAGGTCCCCAGCTACCAGCCCAAGCCTCAGGTCCCCAGCTACCAGCCCAAGCCTCAGGTCCCCAGCTACCAGCCCAAGCCTCAGGTCCCCAGCTACCAGCCCAAGCCTCAGGTCCCCAGCTACCAGCCCAAGCCTCAGGTCCCCAGCTACCAGCCCAAGCCTCAGGTCCCCAGCTACCAGCCCAAGCCTCAGGTCCCCAGCTACCAGCCCAAGCCTCAGGTCCCCAGCTACCAGCCCAAGCCTCAGGTCCCCAGCTACCAGCCCAAGCCTCAGGTCCCCAGCTACCAGCCCAAGCCTCAGGTCCCCAGCTACCAGCCCAAGCCTCAGGTCCCCAGCTACCAGCCCAAGCCTCAGGTCCCCGGCTACCAGCCCAAGCCTCAGGTCCCCAGCTACCAGCCCAAGACACAGGTCCCCAGCTACCAGCCCAAGACACAGCACCACATCCCATCTTTCCATCCAAGGTCAAACTTTCATAGTTACCAGCCCAAACCTCAACCCCAGGTCTCCAGCTACCAGCCTCAGCTCCCCAGGTATCAGCACAGGCCTCAGCCTCAGGTCCCCAGATATCAGCACAAGCCTCAGCCACAGGTCCCCAGATATCAGCACAAGCCTCAGCCTCAGCCTCAGGTGCCCGTCTACCAGCCCAGGCCTCAGGTGCCCGTCTACCAGCCCAGGCCTCAGGTGCCCGTCTACCAGCCCAGGCCTCAGGTGCCCGTCTACCAGCCCAGGCCTCAGGTGCCGGTCTACCAGCCCAGGCCTCAGGTCCCCGTCTACCAGCCCAGGCCTCAGGTCCCCGTCTACCAGCCCAGGCCTCAGGTCCCCGTCTACCAACGTGAAAGCCATTGACATTACGGTGGAGCAAAGGATTGTTTTCTTGTAGCCCCGACTAAGCAAAATAACAAGCTTGGTAAGTTTGTGTGTAAAATTGTACCTTTTTAGCTAGAACTTGATGTTTTGATTTTATTCATATGCCACTGAAATTGGAGCTGATGATTAACAACTGACTATCTTGTCTTTTCAGGTATTGGAACTATGTGTGCTAATGGATGATGCTGTACCTTGAAACATTATGAAATAAAAATAAATATTGGTATCTTGTGTTGAAATCTACATTTACTTACAGTTGAATGTTATTAAAGTAACTTTATTACTATGCATTGCAGTTAATCAGCGTGGGGCAACCAGATCAGAATTTAGAATGTGTCTTAAATCCTAACCACATACAGAAGTGCCTGGTTTTTATAAAGACAATGTTCCTGGTAAGAGTTGGCACATTACTCTGAGAAGATGAACTGCTGTTGGGCAGGGCTGGCTGCAGAGTCAAGACCCCCCCCCCCCTCCAGTCTCCAAATGTATACTATACTAAGTTTGTAATGTGTATACTTTCTTGGCATGAAATCTATTTAGTTTGATCAGTTCCAAACCTTGTTGAATACGTTTTCCTAATACACAATGAGCCTCGTTCTTGCCTGCCAACTTTTTACTTTCCTGACGCATCGATCTTTGTTAACCCTTCGAGGTAACATTAGAATCAGAGTCAGGCAGCCAGGGTTTCAAATCTCCTTATTTCGTTATTAACCCCAAGTTAAATCGGCATAGGTTAAACCTCGCTTTGTAGTACGGGCCACTGGTGTTCAACTCATAAAGTGAATGAAAATAAAACCGACTGATCAAAGCTGTGTAAACAGAGGAAAGGTGATCCATTTTCTGAGTAATAAAAACAGTGTGCACGATACAATCATAGGGGTTGTTTTATTTTAGGACACAGTATCAACGTATAGGAGCTAATTACTATCCTATCCACGTTTTAAATTTTTGACATACAGACCTGGCTGGATTTTGATTCCTCAAATCTGGTCAATTAAAGCGTTATTATGAGTAAATGATATCATATCATTGATTTAAATGTAAATCATCGCTGTGTTAAAGAGATAGAGGACGTACCTATCCTCTGAATTAAGCTTTGTTAACACCTGTGTGCCATAATGAATCATGCCTCCTTAATTCCACCTGTTCACTATCATGCCCTTGAGCAAAGGAGCGCTGTGATTGGCTGCCCTAACAAGTTCAAATACGTGGACTGCAGCCTTCTTAGCGACGCACCACAGTGGAGAACTGGCATTTGTTCCTTGTGGGTCACTTGAAGTCAGAAACATTTCTGTTTGTGTTTGGGCTCACTTCTGGCTGAAGCCATGGGATTTATTCTACGGTAACTTTCAAGTGATTTTTTTTTTCTGTGCTTGTGGCACATGTCTGAACTGAGTTGTACTTTTTTTTTTAATTAATTCAACTTGTTTTTTTCATTTTAGTGTGGTGCTACTGTGGCTGTTTATTGGCGAGCTTCAAGCAAGCATAAAACGTAAAACCACAGGGCAACTCTGTAAATGATCTCTTTATTACAAAAAATACTAAAGTTAATGTTTGTATTCACAGCTTCTAATCATGGCATTGAGTCTGGCAATTGGGACACAAACTACAAACCTAGGCCTCAGGTCCCCAGCCACCAGCAGAGGCCCCAGGTCCCGGTCTACCACCAGCAGAGGCCCCAGGTCCCGGTCTACCACCAGCAGAGGCCCCAGGTCCCGGTCTACCACCAGCAGAGGCCCCAGGTCCACGAGCCCAGGCTTCAGGTCCCTGTCTACCAGTCCAAGCCTCAGGTCCCCAGCTACCAGCGTGAGAGCCATTGACATTACAGCGGCAGAAAAGCAATGTTTGCTTATAGCCCTGACTAAGCAAAATACCAAACTTGGTAAGTTGGTGTGTAAACTTGTACCTTATTAGGTACAATTGATGTTTTGATTTTATTCTAATGCCACTGAAATTGGAGCTGATGATTAACAACTGACTATCTTGTCTTTTCAGGTATTGGAACTATGTGTGCTAATGGGCGATGCTGTACCTTGAATCATTATGAAATAAAAATAAATGTTTGTATCTTGTGTTGAACTCTACCTCATTTAATTACAGTTGCGTGTTCTGAATGTATCTTTATTACTATGCATTGCAGTTAATCTGAGTGGAGCAACTGGACCAGCATTTAGGATCTCTCAAAACTTCACCACATAAGGCACCCAGTTTATAAAAGACAATGTTCCTGGTGAGAGTTGGCTTATTACTCTGAGTGGTTGCTAAAGATAAGTTGATTAACTGCTGGTGGGCAGTGGCAGGGCTGATTATGGGCTGCAGAGCAAGTCTCCAAATGTAAAATACATTATATTAAGTTTTTAGTTTATAAAGTATTTTGTCATGAACTCTCATTAGTTTGACCAGTTTCAAAACTGTGTAGAATACGTTTTTGCCTGCCAACTCTGTACGTGAAGCATGACTCAGTTACCCTCCCCTATTGTTACATTTCATAATTTACTTTTCTTGAAAGTCCTCCTGTATTCACAGAATCAGAGCGCACATACAGACTGCTTTCATACACATGGATGCATGCATCCAGGGTGCGCACATGTCCACATCAGGGAAATTTGAGTTCCACTGGACAAACCAAACATCTTAACCATCTTTGAGGTAACATTTCACTCAAAGTCAGGCAGCCAGGGTTTCTAATCTACTCATTTCTTTATTAACCACAAGTTAATTCCATTGATCCATTTTCTGAGTAAAAAAAACAGTTTGCACGATAAAATGTTATCTAAGAACACGGTGTAAAGGCATTGGAGCGGATTACTATCCTGTCCATGTTTAAATTTTATTTTTGCTGAGAGGAATTTTTGACAGAGTGACCTGGCTGGATTTTGATTCCTCAAATCTGGTCAATTAAAACGTTATTATGAGTAAATGATATGATATCATTGATTGAAATGAAAACCATCGCCGTGCTAAAGAGATAGAGGACGCACCTATCCTCTGAATTAAGCTTTGTTAACACCTGTGTGCCATAATGAATCATGCCTACTTAATTCCACCTGTTCACTATCAGCCCTTTAGCAAGGAAGCGCAGTGATTGGCTGACCTAACAAGTTCAAATACGTGGACTGCAGCCTGCTTAGCATTGCACCACAGTGGAGAATTGACATTTGCTCCTTGTGGGTCACCTGAAGTCAGAAACATTTTTGTTTAGGCTCACTTCTGGCTGAAGCCATGGGATTTATTCTACGGTAACTTTCAAGTGATTTTTTTTTTCAGTGCTTGTAAAAATCATACCTGAACTGAATTCTACTTTTGCTTTTTTATTCATTCAACTTGTTTTTTTTTTTCTTTTAGTGTGGTTCTGCTGTGGCTGTTTATTGGAGAGCTTCAAGCAAGCATAGCATGTAAGACCACAGTCCAACTCAGTAAATTATATCTTGATTACAAAAACAACGATTGATGATAATTATGTATTCACAGCTTCTAATCATGGCATTGAATCAGGCAATTGGGACACAAACTACAAACCTAGGCCTCAGGTCCCCAGCTACCACTCCAAGACACAGCCCCAGGTTCCCATCTACCAGTCCAAGACACAGCCCCAGGATCCCAGCTACCCCTCCAAGACACAGCACCAGGTTCCCAGCTACCACTCCAAGACACAGCCCCAGGTTCCCAGCTACCCCTCCAAGACACAGCACCAACCACCAGCAGAGGCCGCAGGTCCCGGTCTACCACCAGCAGAGGCCGCAGGTCCCGGTCTACCACCAGCAGAGGCCGCAGGTCCCGGTCTACCACCAGCAGAGGCCGCAGGTCCCGGTCTACCACCAGCAGAGGCCGCAGGTCCCGGTCTACCACCAGCAGAGGCCGCAGGTCCCGGTCTACCACCAGCAGAGGCCGCAGGTCCCGGTCTACCACCAGCAGAGGCCGCAGGTCCCGGTCTACCACCAGCAGAGGCCGCAGGTCCCGGTCTACCACCAGCAGAGGCCGCAGGTCCCGGTCTACCACCAGCAGAGGCCCCAGGTCCACGAGCCCAGGCTTCAGGTCCCTGTCTACCAGTCCAAGCCTCAGGTCCCCAGCTACCAGCGTGAGAGCCATTGACATTACAGCGGCAGAAAAGCAATGTTTGCTTATAGCCCTGACTAAGCAAAATACCAAACTTGGTAAGTTGGTGTGTAAACTTGTACCTTATTAGGTACAATTGATGTTTTGATTTTATTCTAATGCCACTGAAATTGGAGCTGATTAACAACTGACTATCTTGTCTTTTCAGGTATTGGAACTATGTGTGCTAATGGGCGATGCTGTACCTTGAATCATTATGAAATAAAAATAAATGTTTGTATCTTGTGTTGCACTCTACCTCATTTAATTACAGTTGAGTGTTCTGAATGTATCTTTATTACTATGCATTGCAGTTAATCTAAGTGGAGCAACTGGACCAGCATTTAGGATCTCTCAAAACTTCACCACATAAGGCACCCAGTCTATAAAAGACAATGTTCCTGGTGAGAGTTGGCTTATTACTCTGAGTGGTTGCTAAAGATAAGTTGATTAACTTCTGGTGGGCAGTGGCAGGGCTGATTATGGGCTACAGAGCAAGTCTCCAAATGTAAAATACATTATATTACATTTTTAGTTGAAAAAGTATTTTGTCATGAACTCTAATTAGTTTGACCAGTTTCAAAACTGTGTAGAACAAGTTCTGAGCCTGTTTATTGGAGCGCTTCAAGCAAGCATAGAATGTAAGACTACAGGCCAACTCAGTGAATTATATCTTGATTACAGAAACAATTAAAGTTAACGTCTGTATTCACAGCTTCTAATTATGGCATTGAATCTGGCAATTGGGACACAAACTACAAACCTAGGCCTCAGGTCGCCAGCTACCAGCCAAAGCCTCAGGTCCCGAGCTTCCAGCCCAAACCTCAACCTCAGGTCCCGAGCTACCAGCCCAGGCCTCAGCACCACATCCCATCTTTCCACCCAAGGTCAAACTTCACAGCTATCATCCCAAACCTCAGCCTCAGGTCCCCCGGGCACCAGCACAAGCCTCAGGTCGCCGGGTTCCAGCACAAGCCTCAGCCTCAGGTCCCTTTCTACCAAAAGGCGAAAGGAATGTTTGGTTATATCCCCAACTAAGCACAATGCCAAGCATGGTAAGCTGGTGTGTCAAATTATACCTTTTTAAGGAGTCAGTACATTGAATTATGGGTGACTTCATCACACGGCGGTATTGCTTACTACTGTAAAACTGTAGGGCCTCCGTCAACTGTCGAAATATATTTTAAATGAACTCAACAATTGTTGTAAATAAAACCAGTAACTGTTTACACACAGATATCCTCTGGCGAGGCAAAAAATATAAAATATCCATTTGATATTTTTGGGTGGAACAGTTGGATGGAGTCAATTAGGGCTATTTCATTGCCCGCCATACACAAAATAACAAATGATATATTCACTCCATGAAACTAAAGCTGTCCAGCTATGAACATTATAAAGAAACATAATTTTTTGTCTTTGTTGCATAAAATTTCATTTCATCATACATCATCATTGACTAGAGGGTAGAAATACAAGGAGTCTGCCAAATAAAGTATGTTTACATTTTTGATCATAAGAACTGCTCCCAACTAATAGAGTCATGACAACAAATCTGCATGATATGATTGAGTATGTAATCAACTTTTTTAATGAGGTATAATTATTATTCAGTTCCTGTTTACATTTGGGTTACGTTTGGTACAATTTGGAGTTGATGCAATGGACACAGAATTGGCTCTAGATATGATCAAGATGCCTTCCGATGGCTATACATTCAGCTTGCATTGGGCATTTCAGACTCACAGTTGCTGAATTTAAACTACTTATAAATGAGGAATGAATAATGTTTTTGGTCCGGTTGTTATTTGTACGTCGATGAGCGTGTGCTGCCAGACTGTTTACATCTGGTGAAACTTTCGAGGTCAGGAGGAGAAAACAACTCGCAATGTAATGTTTTTTTTTAACACTTGAAGCACACCACATTACACAGGTAATAATAATAATACAGTAAATATCCCTTTCCTTTAAATAGAAATCATACCTCCGCTGGGCATCCGCTTCTGCCAAACATTAATTGAGTTTGAGGAAATTCTTCCAGCTTAAAACAAAAAGTAAAACAACACATAAGCAATGTCCTTCAAAAGGATGGTCCCACAATGCACACAATGAGTTATTTCTTTTGCTTCCCTCCACCTCTGAGCAAACGTAATCCCAAACACTTACCATGTGATGAGAGTGCCAGACGCTTATATGGCCTTTGAGATTGGAAAATAAAAAGCTTTGAAAGGACACTACAGGGACGAGAATTTAAATATTCTGTGTGCAAGGCTTTGGTGCTTGTTACCTCGACAAAGCCCCGATGTGCATCTGGACTCCAATGATTAACAGCGTCTGGGACACCTGTAAACATGATGCCACTTTCTCCTCCTCGTGAAGCAGAACTCACCCTGTAACTGTGTCTAGTGTAAGAAAATCTACACGTATCAGTCTCCCATCTGTTTCCTCCTGCAGAGTCATGTTTTACATGAGCTCTTTAAGGGCTATACATTTTTGCTGCAAGCATTTTTAAAAGATTTTTTTTACAACTTACAATGCATGAAAATTAAAATAATGAGATATGAAAAATATTTTATTTTACAGAATAAAATGCTTGGAGCAAAACTGAATTTGTTCCAGAAAGAGTTATAGATGGATAGACAAGAGATGCATTTTAAAAAAACATCTTAAAAGGTTCCTCATGGGAACACATGTATAAAATTGAGCGTCAAACATACCGGACATTCACTGCTCTCACTATTTGCTCTCAGGTCTCCTCCTGACTTCAGCTGTCTTTTTTCAGAGCTTTGGATCACTGATTGTCCTGTACATCTGGAGCGATGTCACCTCCACGTCCGGGACCTTGGAGTTTGTGGGGCGTCCCGTGGGGCTGTATCCAGCCGATCGTCCCATGGGACTGAAGCCCGTGGTGGTGCGACCAATGTGGGCAAAGCCCGAAGGCCGTGACACAGCGGGACGCCGCAGGAAGCGGCCGGATGTCACCAGGTCCCCGTAGCCCTGCGCATGCGAGAAGGCGTAGCCGGAGCGCCGGGTGCTGGTGCGACGAATGCGGGATCGTCGAGGAGGAGGGGGAGGCGTTGCTTTGGTCTGTCTCACCTTGAACATCACCTGAACGTTTGGGCAGATGGGGACAAAAGCCACAATATTAGAGATTGCAAGAGTTTTGCTGTGTTATTAATAATATGTAATATTTTAGGAAATGGATAATATACAAGATGATTGTAAACAAGTTAATAGAAGATTTGATATAACTTAATTGAAATATATATTTTGTGGCAGTCGAAACATTTCTATTTCTATCTGGTGGATTTTCTTTTTTTTTTTTTTTTTACTAAAGTTCCTTTACAGTTGGGGCTTTTAACTTATTTAAGGTATTTAAGTACCAAGGATTGAGTACATTAGCCATGAGCCCTCCTTTATTTTTATTATTTAGCATTTTGGCAAATTTGCAATGTAGTCCAAGATGCACAGACCACTATTACTGAACTACTAAAGGAGGAGACCTACAGATGTATGTTTGCAATGGAAATAGGCAGAAACAGATACTCTTGAAAAGTGCAAATAGTAAAGTGATACCTTGTCATTGATGGTGGGGCAGAGCTGAATGAACAGGAATCGGTAAGTTACCACAGGAAGGACACACAGGGTGGAAGTGAGGAGGATGGTCAGCCAAATGTTCGGCTGGTTCAGGGAGTTTCGGGCGGTTCCTGGTAAAATATGAACAAACATGTGATTTTTGTGTTTGTACGCTTGCGAGTCTAAAACAGCCCTCTCTGGCTTTGAAGGTCAATCCTACAGTGAGACCAATACATCAAAAGAACAAATGTTACTGTCCTCGAATGCAGTTTTTCCCATTTAAACTTAGTAGATTTCGAACACCCATAACTATTTATTAATGTTGTAATTTTTCTAAGAATGGCCCTACAACAACCATTGTGAGAATACATATTTTAGTTTAAGGCATCTTATCCTTTGCACTGTGAGTCCAGACATAGGACTTTTTTTTATGTAAATATATATTTTTTATAAGTCGTTAATTGTTTGTTTTTTTCATATTTATCTAGACGAATAAACATTCACATTTCTTGAAAGTAAAAATAATCGTTGCCAGCAGCCCTATCCGTATCAGAGAAAAAGGCCTGTTTACTCGCACTGCAGCGACCCAAGGCCTTTTTGGTATTTTTCTTTTAATGAAACCAGATAATATTCCGTCACAAACGCAACCAATCCAAATACAAAGGCCTTATTTGACGGTATAGTTAACTTCAATTATGGAATGCTGTGACCCTCACTATTAATTAGCCTCATTGAAATGTATGCACATTTTTTCTAAAAGGAACATACAGGAGTCGTGAACCAGCAGAAATTTGGAAATGTACACAAGTGCATTCGGAGAATGGCAGCCACTCACCTATGAAAGGGAAGGCGGATGGCACCGTGAGAAACATGCCGTTACTGTACATGGTGAAGGTGACGACAAAGTACATGGCCAGGCTGCCCAGGACAAAGAAAGTGTTAACCGCCGTCCAGTAAGACATCTCCAAGCCCATCTACAGACCCAAAGACAAAAAAATATATATATATTGATTTTTTTTACGAGTGACAAATGCTGAGGACAAGATAATCCAAAACAGGAAAAAAAAGGGTTTTCCTACCTGCATGCTGACGGCGAACAGCAGACACGTCTGGGTCAGGAGGGCGAAGGACTGGTAGTCGGCGACG
This sequence comes from Colistium nudipinnis, assembly GCA_016785305.1. Taxonomy (NCBI): domain Eukaryota; kingdom Metazoa; phylum Chordata; class Actinopteri; order Pleuronectiformes; family Rhombosoleidae; genus Colistium; species Colistium nudipinnis. The sequence goes on along the minus strand of JAFBJU010026063.1, from coordinate 248,227 downwards.
TCCTTCCCGTCGGCCCTGACAGTGTCGTGCATGGCCGCGTAGGGGATGAAGAAGAGCACCAGAGAGCTGTAGCCACTGTGCAGGGCGCACTTGAAGAAGGTCTTCTTGCTGAAGTAGAGGTTGAGTTGACCGGGCACGTAGAGCTGAGGATGCTGGAAACTCCACGTGTCGTTCACATCCTGAACAGCAGGGGGAGACAAAAAAAATGGATTCAGCCATAAACTGAGAAATCTAATCTAATCCTTGTAATTATAGGTATTAAAGAAAAAGAAAACACAATTACCTGATCAAACAGACTCATTCCCAGCACAGGTAGTGCTGTGTACATCAGATTGTAAAGTGTTATGAACCATTCATCATACACCGTCTGAAAAGAGACAAAAAAAAAAAAAAAAAAGACTATTTCTATATTTTCTTTCCATGTTGTAAAATTGCTCTTTCAGGCGACACCTGGCAAATGTGAACATAAATTACATTTTTATCGTGCACTGGCTGTAATTAAAAATATATATTAGGGTATATTAATATATAAAATACTTCTTAAAGTTGTTTTATGATTTCAAATGTTGTTATATATGACTTCAACTTGGTTATTATGACATATTATCAGTCTCCCCCTGATTCTCTCACCTGTGCTGAGAAGCCGCAGAAGAAGGCGTACCAGAAATGGACAAAGGTGAAGGTGAAGTTCTTGAAGAAGAAGTAGCGCAGGAATTTGCACATGCGCAGGTAGGACCAGCGGCCGTGCACCAGCAGGAGGCGCTCCAGGAAACGGAACTGAGCGAAGGAGTAGTCGCTGGACAGCACGGCCTGCATGCCCTCCTGACCCGAGATGCCCACGCCGATGTGAGCCGCTGGGAGGACGGAGAGAGGTTCAGTGTTCGGGGTGTTGCTGTCCCCGTGACTGAAGCCAGAACATTTTATATTCGTCTCCAACCGGCTACTAAAAATGATCCAATATGTTCACCAGTACCTACAAATTTCCTTTTTTCTTGATTTGTCCCCAAATTATTGGCTTGATTAGGTGATAAATCCTAAATGAAATGTAAACATTTAAAATTGTAAAAATAACAACAACAAAAAAAAAAAACTATTAAAAGCTTCCAGACCCCAGAGTTGTTGGTATAGCAAACAGTTTCATGCAGTTTGCAAATACATTTAACAAAACACATAAGTCACATTTGAGAGTCTTGGAAGCACCATGGTTGAATTTAATATGGTTTTAATTTCAATGCTTCGGCTCTTTTTTTGTACATGTGCACTATGAATAGATGTTTTGTTTTATGCCCAATCTTACACACATTACGCCCCAAAAACAGTGTGAGCACTGCACGAAACGGAACATAACTTAACATTAAGCTGCCTTGTGCCACCGCTCGTACCTTTGATCATGCTGACGTCGTTGGCTCCATCCCCGATGGCCAGCGTGACCGCCCGCTTGTACTTTTTGACCAGCTCCACCACCTGAGCCTTCTGCAGAGGAGTCACCCTGCAGCAGATCACCGCTTTACACATGCACGCTGTCCTCAGGAACTCCAGCTCCATGCCGCGATCCAGGGCGTACGCCTTGGAGACACCGGAAGGAGGGGACCAGGGGCACGGTGAAAGGCAGGAAGTAGAAAAACAGCTGGAAAAATGGATCGTGTGGCGCCTGCCGCTATACACATTCATACAGCTTAAATACCAGTAGAATGTAGTGAATGAGTAGGGGTTGAAGAAGTTTGAAGGCACATTTTAATTGAGCGAATTCATATTTTTGTGTTTATATATGTCCAGAATGTAGGTACAGATCGTGTAAAGCCAGTCCCAAAGGGACAACGGGATTTATGACTTACAAGACTGTGGCCGTTGATAACCAGGCCATGTTCTCCGTTCACCAGCTCGTCTGGCAACACTTTCACGCCTTTACCCAGAGTCCCTTCCGGAAAAAACCCAGCATCTGCTGCATCTGGTTTCATGAAGGTTCGGGCATTTCTGCTCCACAAGGAAATTCAAAAAAAAAAAAAGAAAAGTCAGATGAAAGGATGAAGGCGTTTCATAATCAGTTTTATAAACCATACAGTGGTTCTGTTTTCTCTCTCTCTCTCTGACCTCAGCTCGTCCCTGACATCTTCAGGAGAGTTGGCTGAGATGACGAAGACGTCGTTCATCTCCTCTCGCAGCAGGTTGCACGAATAACCAATATTTTCTGCAGTTTCTGTAAATCAAACTAATTACGTCAGTAAGCAGGCAAAACCCAAGATATAAAAAAAAAAAACACAGGACAAAATCAACTAAACGTTACACAGTGAGCAATGATTCCACATCAAATTCATGCCAGGGTCAGAAATACTTCATCTGAAGAATCCACATTTTAAAATGATTTGTGTTTCAATCAATGCATTATTAAATGGACTGTGACTAAAGTCCTGTTCAACATGAATCTGAATAAATTCACAATAGAAAACCTCCATAGTCTAGTTTCCATGTAAAAAAATAAAATTCAAGTAGCTCACGATATTATATAAGGTACGTGTACCTTGCTTGTCTCCAGTCAAAACCCACATTTTGATGTCGGCTTTGGACAGCTGCTCGATCGTCTGAGGAACTCCGTCTTGTAACTTGTCTTCTATGGCTGTGGCTCCCAGCAGCTGGACCCAGACAATTGACATCTTCCTCGTCATCATCGTCATGATGCACGTTCCAAAATTCTAATAATAGACAGTGAGTTTGTTTTTTTGTTTATTTTTGCTCTTACCAGCAGATCCTTCTCGATCTCCTCGCACAGCTGATCCACTTTGCCCTCCCTGTCGTCCAGCGAGGTGCTGGCCTCGTGGTGGCGCTGTTTCCAGTGGTGAAAATACTCCTCGTCCACATCCCTATAGGCCAGCGCCAGCGTCCGCAGACCCTCCCCTGCAAACTCCTGCAGATTATAAATGACTAGGATGAACATGTAGGGGCACACATGGATACAAAAAACACATTCTGGATGAATAAAGTAGTAGAAGATGTGAAGATAAAGAAGAGCTGCGTATTTTAAGCCTGATGCATCTCATTCCTCTGCAACATGGAACTCTATTTTTGTCCAATCACGATTCGAAATCAATAATGAGTAAGTTTAGGATTCTACACAAGTATTGTAGTTTATACTGCAAACACAATCCTGCTGTCAGTTAAACAAACACATGCCAGTATTGTAAATGTGCTTAAAAGTAACAATCCCCAACAAATGCACGCTATTATTTCCCTGCTGTTTGGAGTATCAGGCTTTTTTTTTTTAGGAACCGTGTATGCCTGACCCGAATAGCAAACAGTGCTTATTAGACTCCACCCATGCACAATAAAGTATGGATGCCTCCAGGGCAGTTTGAGTTATTATTTTTTTATTTTGACACATCCGGTGAATTTTATCTTTGCAGCTGGATTAGGTAAATGCACGTTGAGAAACCAATGGCACTTTGAAACACACATGGAAATAAAAAGAAATACAAATGTTGAAAAAAAAAAAAACAGAGCATGTGAAACATATAGTATGAGGATCACATCTCACGCCTGTTTTTTTTCCTAATATTTTCTTCATTATTTCCCGAAACATGTGACTCACATTAAGGTGCTCTGTGGTGACGTCCATCAGCTTGCTGCAGGACTGATGCAGCCTCTCGTAGATGATTGTGTCCGCACCTTTACAGTAGAGAGAGAGTTTCCCCTCTGGACTCCGAACTGTAAAGTACAAACACACAAAAACGAGAAAAAGAAGTGACCTTAAACATTACCCTAAAATAATAATAATAATACAAAAAAAAAAACAATAAGAAAGAAAAAGCTTGTTGAATCACCATAGTGTTTCCTAAGGGTAAAAATAAAGTCTGTAGCTACAGGGGTCTGTACAAGAATCTGTGTAAGAGCCTTTAAGCCCACTTATCTGATTGCAGTGATTTGTCGCATACCTATGACGGACATCCTCTTGCGGACGTTGTTGAAATCCAGGATGGCCAGGAGTTCGTAGTTGCGCTGCTCCCCCATTTCCACGATGGACACGCTGTCTGGTGTGCGCGAGCGGAAGACGAAACCAAAGTTCCTGGCTGCTGTTACCAACGCTCCCTCATCTGGAGATTGGGCCTGGTAGAAAAGCTCACCTGAATGAGCAAAAATCGAAATTATTTTTTGTCTGGCTCCAGTTTGTTATACTTTTCTTCTTCATCTTTGAAATATGTATTTTTTTTGAAAATTCACATTTAAACATGTTTGATGTTACTATTGTGCAGATTGAAGTTGTAAAAAGACGTGCATGAATCTCTTCGGTGATAAACAGACACGCCACCACACACACACACACACACACACACAAACACACTCACCTTCTGTCTTCTCCTCGGCCATGACTGTGTGACAGAGGGCCAGCAGTCGGAAGAAGGCGTGGACCTCCGGGTTCTCCAGCTTCACGGCCTCCACCAGGGCGTGGTCGTGGAACGTGAAGCGCGGGTCGGCCAGAGGGTTGAAGGAGAAGTCCACCTTCTCTGTATGCTGGGGGAAATAATGGCGAAAAAACAAACCCCTAAGAACTTCAGACTGTGATGTGCATAACGATCTAAAACCTACCTTCTATATTGTACTGATGAGGCGAAGGAATTTGCCTCACCACAGTTTCACTCACCTCACTAATTTCAGCTCGTTGGCCAGTGTAGTCATACACTTCTCCTGCATAGAAGAAGAGAGCGATGAATCAGGCGTTATTGCAAAATATTACAAATAAAGCGCATTAAAATAACAATTTGAAGGAAAACTATATATATATCGAGAGGGAGAGAGAGAGTTCAGAGTTTATTGTGGTATTTTGTGGCATCTTACCGTAGGATTTGCCGTTGATGGAGCACTTGTTGAAAGTCATGACGTTCTGAGTGAGCGTCCCCGTTTTGTCACTGAAGACGTACTTGATTTGGCCCAGCTCCTCATTCAAGGTGGTGGTGCGAGCCTCAGCCGGGGTGTCACTGCGGGCGTAGTACATCTTCCTGTCCCAGTCGATGTAGAAGCTGTTTCCCAGCCGGATGATCTCCACGCTGCCAAAAAAAGATGTGGACAAAGGGAGCTGACATCTGGAGTGATGATATACTTAAAAGTCATTTTGTGTCCAATTCAACACACGTCTTTACCTCACGTAGAGAGAGATGGGCACCACAGTGTTGAGGATAATGACGTAGGACCAGAAGGTGAGAAAGGCGGAGAAACCGGCGTCTGTGCCGTCCTGCCTCGGCAGGAAGACGGTGAACTGTGAGCCCTCGTTCACTTCCCAGAACCAGTTTCCTATCGCCAAGATGCTGCACATGGAGGCGAGGAAACCAAAAATCTGCAGAAAGAGGATGAGAATCCAAAGTTAGAGGTCTGTGTAAGGCTTAGTAAAATAAATAGGTATATGCATGTCCACTCATGCATCGGGTAAATGTATATGTCAAATTTAAAATTTGTACCTATTTTTGTGAATATCCGTATGTTAAGCTGTAAGCTTTTGATTGCATTGATGATAATAATAATAATAATAATAATAATAATAATAATAATAATAATAATGATAATAATGATAATAATAACTATAATAACGATAATAATGATAATAATAAAAATAATAATAATAATAATAATAATAATAATAATAATAATAATAATAATAATAATAATAACAATAATAACGATAATAATAATAATAATAATAATAATACTAATACTAATAATAATAATAATAATAATAATAGTGTTGGACTCATCAGAACCGACAAACACTGTAAATGGCTCACACAGAGGACGAGGACATTCATCAGACGATCTATGCTGGTCCTCTTGAATGTGCTCTTCCCACAGTTCTGCATTAGCTTCGTCTCCGGACCTGCAGGTGAAACAGAAACATGTAAGGCCCTCAAATAATGATGTCCTCCAGATAGTCATAAAATATAAAATATGATAGTGTTCCAATTAGAAATTGCCAATTTTTTCCCACCTCCAAACAGCACCAGGCCAAAGCACCACCCGGTGTTCCTCAGGGTGCAGCCTCGCAGCAGGATCTTCTCGTTGTCCAGCGAATATTTCTGACCGGCGTACGTTAGTGTTCCTGTGAAGCGATCTAGGCGGTTGTTGGGCGGTTCACAGCATACCTCGCCTTGAGGGAGAGGGAAACAGCAGGTTGGAGGATAACAAACCGACCGATAAAGCCCGTACGTGGTTTCAGATTTGTTTTGCTCTTTTTACCGTTGAAGTCTGCCAGTTTCTCAACATCGCCCCCAAGGTCTCCCGTCACTGTCAGGGCCTGCCTCACCTTCAGGTTAGTTTCTCTGAGGAAGACCAGAGACAGAGAGGTACCCGCAAAGAGAAGGTCGATGATGGATGAGGATGAGGAGAAGGACAGGCAAATGATGACAAGCAAAGAGGACAAATAAAATGATTTCTGTTAGGGCTGTACGTGTTTTTCTAACCAATAAGCAATGTACATGAACCAACAATATGAAAATGTGCTATTTAGAACTGATGAACGTCTTTTTGTATGTGAAAGGTTCATAACTTAAACAAATGAGAGTGATATTCAGTAAAACATCTTTCTGCTGGTTAATGGTTAAATATGTAGTCTACATCCCTCATTTCTCTTTTAAATAAACTTGTGAATAAATATTGCATCTTTAACACTTAACGCAGACTCACCCATCCAGCTCTGCGGTCTCGATGTACACCAGGTTGAGTGGTTCACTGCTTGAGAGCAGCAGGAGGTCGGCCTGAAATGACCTTTATCAGTGAAATCCAAAAAGTGTTTTTTGGTTCTGATCAAATCAAACGCAAATACGACCCTGAACTGGCCTCATAGCGTCTACCAGCAATAATATATGTATATATATATTTTTTTTAAATCACTCACAGTGACAAACTGGTTGTTCTCCAGCTTGATGATGTCTCCCACCTGGATGTCCATCCATTTCTCGCTCCGCAATCTGAGAGAGCAGGAAACAAGCACGTAAATGGATAATATTCCGATTTGAATGTTAATCCTGCTCCTATACGTCTCCGGGATTTGTCTGCAACCGAAAGCAAGAACTTTTGAATCCTGCCTGCTGCATAAATATTTGATGCTTTAGGGTTATTCTTTCTTTTTCCGCTGAGCCTGGTAACGTCACACGAGGTGATAATTGTTATTTGTTTTTATCTAAATTGTTAAAGTTGGTTTGCATAGTTCTATGCATTGCTGCCACCTGATTGGCTGACAGAATAGCGGAACGAATCAGCAGGTATACCGTTTTTCCGAATGTAGTTCTCGAGGAGTATGTGAGCGAGTGTACTATAGCCCTTTCGCTTTGGGGGATAAACTTTAAAGAAAAGAAAACCCTACAGTTGTTCGACTTAGTTGAAAAATCCTTTGGTATATTTGACATTGAGAGACTGGGATCCTAGGGTTCAGAATGCATACTCACTTTCAACTTTGAATGACTTCTTCTGTTTATAGACAAACCTACTAGATATGTTCATGTATGTTATTATTGTGCATTCCTGTGTTTTGCGACTCATCTGTTTAGTCCTCAAGTAGACCAGCAGGAAGCAGCTGCAGGACGGCAGACATTGCTTGTTATGTGTGTGTGTGTGTGTATACTGTGTGTGTGTGTGTGTGTGTGTGTGTGTGTGTGTGTGTGTGTGTGTGTGCGTGCGTGCGTGTGTGTGTATATATATATTACAAACATACTTTCTATCAATAAGGACTTGAGCCTTCCGGTTGTTGACTTGATTGTCGCTCCGGTGACGATTCTGGAAACAACATGTGAGAGAGAGAGAGAGAGGGTGACAGCATTGAGTGACAAGGAATCACATGCAGGTCCATTTTAACTGCAGCATTATCGATGAGTTATGAGGAGAAAAAAAAACTCCATCAGAACTGGGCAGTTTCCCCGCTAACGCACTGTGATGTCATTTGCCGCAGAGATAGGCGCTTAGGTGTGGGACGCAATGTGCTCACGACTGAATTTGAGATATTCAGGGAGCTAAATCGGTACCACTGATGAGTCTTTCCGTAGAAGTGCTCTGTAACTTGCGAAGCCTGACCCCCGTGACCTCACGAGAGGAACAGATCATACCGGCTAGGATGGCTGTTCAGGACAAAAGGATTCTTGTTCTCCTACTTAAGCTAATGTTTAAACCATTAGATCATTTATTTCCTCTTGGCGGTTTGGCATTAGGTAATTAGGTGTCACTCGCTCACATGCGCACACACACACACACACACTTTCCTTTCATTGTTAGGGGTTAGGCTACCTTTTGTTCCCCTTTCAAATCTTACAAGGGAATAAAAGCGTTTTTCTATTATAGTTCGTCCACTAAAGGTCACCATTTACCTTCAGGAAGACAGAAGAGAGGGCCATCTGTGTTATTGCTTCATCATGCTTAACTCCTACATGACATCATTTTTTGTTTTTCTAAATATCTATACATACACCTACCTAAAACAGTTTGAATTAAACAGCAGATAAAGGGCGGCCAACACCACGACCGAATAGTGTGAAAGATTATCATCACCGGATAAACGTTCATATTTTGAATTTTCAAAAATTCATCAACGTTTCCGGGTAAACCTTTTACCCTGAAAGTAAAATATATATATATTTTTTTTAATTCTGCCTTCACCACTCACGATATCATCAGTGGCGTCCTTGGCCGCGGTCACCGACAGCACGAGGACAAGAGGCACAACAGTGGTGAACCAGGACAGAGAGGAGATCTGAGGAATCACCTAAAAAAAAAAACAGCGAAAGAGAGCGTTTATTTCTGCACACATAGGCCAAACCGACACAATAAAAAGAGGAAATTCAATTTGTGCATGGGAAAGAAGGTCTACAATCATTCCGCCCAAAAGGAGAAGTAATGAAAGGGAAAAAGAAAAAAAAATAAATCCCGTGACACGACAACAGAACTTATATGAACTGATGATATGTTAAGGCGTGGGTGCTTAAAAGGGGAAGAAGTTCACACAATTGACGTAATTGTGTGAACTGTTTAAGTGTGTTTTGAGGAGCACCTTTATTAACAATGCACACCACATTTTTCAAAGTTGTGCATGCTTAGTCTTAAAACCTGGTCGACACAGAAATAGGCGAAATGGAAGTTTTATTTATATGAAAAATGATCATTCATCTCAAATCCGTCAGCGGATCAGCCACTGCGGACGCCAGCTGTGATGCAACGTGACTGTTTTGCAAAGCACGAAGCAAGTTCCTGTCCAGCACGAAACATTTCCTTAATTCTTTTGCCCTCGAGTCATCCGTATCCTGTTTGGTTACCGCAAAACAGAATTCTCATGCGTGCGCAACAGTATTTCTCACCACTCGGCGAGATTCGGTATTTGAACGTTTGGTGTGAACTCCTCTCGACAGCGAGGCGAAAGCTTGGCCAGTGTGTGTTCGCGTGGTGCGCCTCTCACCTGGAGCGCCAGCAGAAACAGGAAGTAGGCGTTTGCAATCCTCTGGAATTGCTCAAACAGGTTGAGGGGTAGGAAGGTGAAGAGGTTGTACTTGGAGGTCTTGATGGCGTTGGTCTGGCGGGGGGGGGGGGGGGAAGGGGGGCAGAAGGGGGGGGGGGGGGGGGGGGTGACGGGAGGCAGAACAAGTCACAGGAAGATCAAACTGGGTTGGCAAAACAGACTCAGGCATGTTCGGTAAGGCTGGTTTGTAGGAAAAGCACCCGGTGTTATTTTACCTCCTGCAATTGAATGGGCTGTTTCATGGAAATGTGGCTCTATGCACGTGGCTTTGTGGCCGATAAGAGATATGCATGGTGGGTAACCGCGTTCATGGCTGAAACAAATATGTGCCGGTCTTTACGGCGAGACTCGGAGGTGTTTGGGTGGAAGGTATCGGGAAACAGATCCTTTTTTGTTTTTTTTAACCAAAGGGATCCAGCCTCTCCACTCTGCATGGAAAGAAAGTATTCAATCTTGTCGGCGTGTCCACGAGCAAAACAACTGCTGGTATTGCCCCACGGTTAACTCCATTATCTGAACATTCAGAGCAGAATGATGAACACTCTAACAGAAAAAAGAGAATTGGCGACTCGTCTACGGGGCAGTGTCCAATCTTTCTTCTTCTTACTTGAAAAATGTCCAACCTATCTGTCGACAACCATAGCGGAAAGACAGAAAAAAAAAAAAAAAAAAAGAAGATATAAATCAGAATTCCCCCTTGTGAGAAAGGTGAATTATTGATATAAAGTCTTTCATTGCGACCCTCCTGGCTCTTTTGTGTTAGGTGACGTGCCCTTGTGAGTTCTTCACAGATGTTTCACTCGTGTAAGGCGGTGGGAGGTATTTGCTCTGCACCAGGTGGGTCTTATCTGGGGGCTGAGAGCTGTATACCGTCCATATATCGGTCTCTTCCCTTAACAAAACATCCCCCAATCTGAGGATTGCTTTAGACGTGTAAATACACAAGCAGAGAAAATAAGCAGAGAAAATGTGTGTTTACGGCCTTAATGGTTCTTTCCAACTCGCTCTGGGATTTGGGGTTTTATACATTACCAAATTGAAGTTTTAACTTAAAATTCTACCATAGACTTGACGTTAAAGTTGTTATACAGGCGAAGACAGAATGCTCGCATTTATGCATTGATTTATCAATTATACTAAAACATATTGTATATCTCTATTTGTGTTTATTTAAATGTAGATATTTTTCTTATTCTGTTTTAGGACATGTTTCACATTGTTTTTGGTGCTTTCTCTTTATTCTTTTCTCTGTTCGTTTACCGATGTTTAGGCTTCTTGCTTTTCAATACTACTTCTTTGAAATGTCTTGTACTTATTCCATGATTCTACTCTTTTAGTCGTAATTGTTTGATTTTAAAGCTTTAAAAAATGTGCCGTGTATTTGCGTTGCTCCCTGAAAAGTTAATAACTTAGCGAGGCAGGGCTTTTGACCTTGAGGGCAACAACAGAGCGCACAAAGTGAGTTTAACCAGGCAGAATTTCAACTCTCTCACTTTGGCTGACGTCCAATCTCCCGATAACGGCCGGACACTCAAAAAGACACACCCCGTGGGAGGGTTTCTCTTGTAAATATCTGACAAAATGTGGTGGTAAACTGTTTTATCTAAAAGTCATGTGAGCTGTATCCGTTTTAAATCTCCGTCACTATTTCAGGAAGGAGATTTTTGGAGCCCAACAGGATGTTAAATCGTTCACTGACAAATGTCAACAACATTCACATTAGTATAAAGTACACAGTAAAAAGCAGATATAATATTCGGACTTACTGCATATTTAAATAACAGGTTGTATTCTCGAGCATTGGCACGAAGTTTCCTCTCCAGCTCTGACAAGAAAAGACATATATTATTATGATTTATCTATATGAGCATAAAGTAGAAGTATCCGATACCAAGTTAACTATTATGGAAAGTTTTCCCAAAGTTTGAAAAATGGAGAGTTTACCATACAAGCATCAAAATGTTCCACCAGCAACATCATTTTGTCTATATTTTGTTTTTCATCTGAATGTTTAAGGTGTCAGTCTCATTCATTGTGTCTTTAGAAACAATATAGTACTTGTACTAATACAGTAAATGACTATATACAAATCGCTATTTTTCTCTCTTATGGAGATCTCCTTGACCTGGGAATGGAGTTAACAAGCTGACACATAATTAACTTTAATATATATATATATATACACATACATACATATAGTGTTTTTTTTTTTAGCAGGTTATTTAAATTTAGCATTTAATACTTTAAGCAATAAAACAATGATATTCAAATAATGGAGGATCACCCTGGTCATGGCTTACCTCTCTCTTTCTTCCTGGCACAGTCCAGGCCAAAGAAAGACATTTTCTCCACCTCCGTATGCTATCTGTCCATCATACCAGTCTGTGAGGGGAAAGAGAAAGGTGTTCAACTCCAATGTGTAAAATAAACACACACACACCACATATTGTTCAAGCCAAACATCACCTTTCTCATGACTGGGAGATTAAACCGCCGTACTGCTAATGTGAGAATGACGACATGCTCACCAGCTGCCATTTACCGTAATGTGCTCTGTGAGGTAACAATTTCATTTCAATTGTGGTTTAGAGGATGTAGACATCTAAATGGAAGGTACATTTATGGTGGAGTGTCTATGTGGTTCGGATACAGTACGTGTAAGGTAAATGGTTATTGATCATGGACTAAATTTTTTTTTAAAAACACACAAGATGGGAGGATGAAGGGAAGATGCGGGAAAGCTTCATCATTGGGTCACTGTCCACTTGTGGGCACCGTGTATGCTGACGTTTGATGCATGATGCATTTGTCCACCCTTCACCCGTTCACCCCTTAGTCACCATAGCTCTTACACCAAGTTTGCATCAGCCCAGGAGCCTCCTAATGTGTTTCCCCACATAGGGCGGTGTGACTCAGAGGGCGGCTCCTAATCTCTGGCCAGACCATCCACTCATGCAGCTTTCTAAATGTTCAATCATCAAGGAAATCCAAACAGAGAGGGGCCATGTCTGGCCCAGTGGTCTGTTTCAGACCAGTAGTGGGATGCCTCCCACCCTCACCAAAATTCCGGTCATAGGGGTTATAAGCCTGGAATTAGGGTTTTGGTCAACCCTAACCCGGACAACGGGAAAGGGGTGAACGGATTTTAGCCCACTTCCCGATGTCGGAGCGACACGGGACCAAGACCCTTAGGGGTCCCTGAAAACCCCCTGGTACCAACTTCCATCTTTTTAGCAGCGACCTTTCACTAAAACCCTAACCCAAATTCCACAGTTATAGGGGTTATAAGAGTGGGATTAGGGTTAGGGTTTTGGTGAAGGGTCGCTGCTAGAAAGATGAGAGTTGATACTGGGGGGTTCTCAGGGATGCCGAACGCGCTGGTCTTGGTCCCGTGTCGCTCCGACTGGCTGAACGGTCAAAAATCTGGAATCCGTAACGCCACTTGTGTCACTACAATCCACCTGAGATTCAAGATTCAAGCATTTATTGTCAAGGGTACATTGTCCATCGAAATGCTTAGAATGCTGTCCACTCTCAACGCCAGAATAGTAAGAATAATGAGAAAAATATATAAAATAAAAAGTTGAAATAACAATAAAAAAAATTAAAAAAATAAAATAATAAATAAATTCTGTTTGAAAGAAAAATACAAAATACACAGGTGTAAATAAATTGCAGTGCAAACACACTGTGCATTGCCCCTGTTGGAACACAGACAAGGATGCAGCGCATATGTATTTATGAGTTACTGGCAGTGATTTATTGAAAAAGTATTGTCGATATTCATATTTGGCCCACTTGCTAGTGAAGTTGAATAGCCCTGGTTTAGGGATTGAGTTAGGGGTAAGCTAGGGCAAACACGAAGTAGTGTTGTATAAGAATAGTATACATGGAAATTTCTGTCAAGATCCTCAATAAAACGAAAATTTCCCTCCTGAAATGCTAAATAGGGAAAAAATTGTATAAAAGCCACAAATGATGGAAAAGAGATTAATGAGGTGCAAGTGTGACCACGAGGGAGGAGGAAAGTGTGTAAGTGTGTGTTTTCGTGTTTGGGTTGAGGATCCCAGACAGGAAGAGGTGGTTTGCCCTCAAAATTGGTTTCCAAGGTGACGTCAGTGTTGGAGCTATAAATATCCACCACATGTGTTTGTTGAAGAACGTGTGTTTTACCAGGAATGCCAATTTTCTGGGAAAATACACACACACACACACACACACACCTAACATTCCCAAACAATGGGGTACAGACATTGTGTTAATCTCTGTCAACAAGGGTACGTTTTTGAACGTTTTGCCTCAGTCTACGTGAAAAGCTCGCACACACACGCACACACATTCGTAACTGCATATCTACTCTTTGAGACAGCGCAATCTCTAAGCAAACATTCCACCTATTCATTGACTATAAAAGCCCACTTAATTAACCAGCCTGTTAATTCCACAGTTTAACACACTGATGCAAGTTTCAAGAGGCTGCTGATTGAATTCCTACTGCTTATACAGGCCAACACGTTTAGGTATCATTGGTCCATTGGTATCAGCAAATACAGTATAAAAATGGTAAAGGTTATTATAAATGTATAAATGTATAAAATTATAAATTATAAATTTCAATGTCTTCAAACGTAAACCTGGCTTAAAGTTCAGCATAGAGCAAACTACACAAGTGGCTTACCACATCGTGGGCATTTATACTTGTGCGTTGGTGCATGGCATGTGTGTGTGTGTGTGTGTGTGTGTGTGTGTCTGTGTGCGTGCGTGTGTGTGTGTGTGTGTGTGCATGTGTCTGTGTCTACCGAAAAGAAACTGAGCAAATCCTGTTGGATTAGTAGCAAACACTTTAACAGGAAACTTCAGCTACACTGTATAATGTATAAACTGGCTTGAATCTGTGATGAGCCCAGTAATAACAAAAAATATATACAAACACAACAGGTTTGACAATAATTCATCCAGATTTGCTATTTGCAGCGTTTAAGTGGGCCTTAAAGTTCAAACTGGGTCACATTTGGATTTTAAGCCACAATGGAAAAAATAGAAGTGAGTGTAGGGAAGGTTGAATCACAACATGGCGTGGTTTCACCTTTATTAATGAAAGCCTTGGAAATGGTCTCCTTCTTAGTCAGTCATCGCATGCACATGCGCACGCGCGCGCACACACACACACACACACACACACACACACACTCAGCTCTCTCTCAGCCATCGTACTCTTTAAATTGCCAGCAACAAACAGTGTAAGCGATGTTATTGCAGGCAAACAAAGGTGTGTAACAGTATCCCAGTGTCACAGTCACCTGTGACTGGCTCAGCAGGTCAGAGGTCATACGGATGAATGGGTGTCTTGTCCGATCACCGATCTCTGGTTTCAAAACTGAACACAGCTCCATTATCGAAAACTGAAAGACAGACCCCTTTACTCGGAGTGGGTGCGTGTGTGAGAGTGCGTGCGTTAGTGTGCGTGTGTGCGTGCATGTCGACAGATGGACAGATCAACACGCACCTTGCATTCTTGTTTTGAATCTCTTTTTGGAGGTTCACGTCTTTTTTTAGGGGGGCTCGGGATTCCACAAGCCACACGCCTGCATTCTCTGGTCCATCTCTATCAACAGGTACTTGTATTATCAGGCTGCACGCTATTTATAGCTGCCCTGCAAACCGTATGTTTCAAATCGATTTGACAGGCCAAGAGAGAAGCGAGACTCCTTTCTCAATCATCTTTATGGTTTGACGCCTCCTTCACTGACAGCTTCTCACTGTGGTTTACACCGTGCATCCTGTGTTTTCAGCACAGTCCTGTATTGAAGGTGATCCGACCCATTTTGAATAACCAATGAAAGCACATGAGCAAAGCACTGTACGTTTGGCTCTGATTTGTCAATATGTGTCAACCACCCACAGTTCCACCACATCTGCACTGCGACTCACACACTTATATCCAAAGCTCAAGGCCTTTGGTCTGCAGTGTTGCTCCACTTCCTCATAACAGATACTCAACTAATGGTTTAGTGCCACTCATCCACTGTTTTCTGTGAAACGAGACCACAGAGGCTGCATTTGTTGTTTTGCCACTAATTTGGAGCCTCAGCTAACAACAACACGACACCACAATCACATGATCAATGTCAACTTCATAGTGCGGCCACAGAAAAAGTCCTTTATCTATTTAAATACATATGTGTGTGTGTGTGTGTGTACACGTGCATGCCATCTTTTACAGAGGCAGCTTTCAGTACTTTGGCAGATGTGCATTTATTGCATATAATATGTAATATATAGTATTACCTTTATGAAACTTTCCTGTGTAGTGACAGCCTATAAATGTTCCTTAAAGTCACAACCAATGACACATAATTGTAACATGAAGCCCATTCCCAATGTGTATACTATACTAATTCATGCACCAATTTAATGATTTTACTATTTCTGTCTCGACAAATGTACTACAAACCGATGGCGGTCTTGACAGTTGTTTGGTCATTTCCCATTTATCTGATCTCTTTGTTCCTGTTGATGTGTAATATGTGCATAGACCACCTAATCAGTGACACTCTAACAATCCGGTTAAAAGCATATTCAGTATCTGTGAGTCACTGACTGTTGGCAGTTTTCTCAGTAATTCTAATCGTAAGTGAAACAGGACATTTCTAATAAATCTGTCATTTCATGAGAACATCTTTCAGATTTTTCTGATTTCGGTCTGGACGAAATAATGATCCCAAGAAACAGTTATTTCATTATGAGAGAATCAGGACTCTGAGAATATTCAAGCAATTGATCTGAACATTTACATCCTCACATTATAATAGAAGTTGTGGTTTGAGCAGCACGGACAGCTGCACACAAGTATATTAGTCGAGAAGCTGATAGAGAAGGACACAGAAGCCTATTGAAACAGGTCAAGTGACAAGGAAGTCATATTTACACAATTAACAACAAAAAGGCTCTGTGATAGGCTGGTGACCTGACCAGAACGTACCCTGCCTATCGGCCAAAGACAGCTGCGATTGGCTGAAATCCTGGACAACTTCACTGACACAGTTTAACATCAGGTCAGCATTTGTGTGACAACATCCGTCATTCCTCCAATCAAATCTTGGAGAAGCTTTTATTCTCAGGTTTAAAAAAATCGACAATGTGCTGCTTTAAGAAGGGAACTGATTTGTTATTTGGATGCGAGAGAGAATAGAGATGTACTAACAGATATAAGCACGGTCAAGAACTCACTCCCAGTGATGATAGACAAAAGTTAGAGAGATGCAGTTACAGAAGGGCAGAGTTCAGGATCAGTGCTTTGAGCAAATGCCGGTTAAACCGAAAAGGCCCCGAACAATCCAACCTCTGAATAATTCACCTGACCTCTAAGGCCACAAAGCCAGTCCTCTCATCTTACCTGATAACAAACTGGCATTTTTATTGACCTTCAAAGCTTAATAATAACCTGCACGTACTCTCTGCTTTCGTCACCCGTGATACAAAATGACCACATCGACAAAATGAATCCACGGTAAGGAGCACACAAAAACAGCAGGCATATGCAAAAATGTGCATAGTATAAGACCAGAGCTGTAATAATAACCCCATTAATCATTAATCAATCGATCAGACACCAGGGAAATGTTTTTGCAACCATTTCAGTGATCAAATATTAGCTTTGGCCAAATGTATCAAGTCAAAACTTCCAGGCTCCCCAAATGTGCAGGAATGTGTTTAGAATAGAAATCAGAAGTGACTTTAAATCAATAATAAAAAACAATAAGCCGCCACTGCTGCATTTCAGACATTACAGGACACCCTTTTTAGTTTTTGGAGTGTAACTACTGCCAGTCTGTATTAGCACTGCAGGAGATGATGACGCAATTACTCATAACAAGGCTCCTTAAAGAAAACTACAGCATCCGGAGTATCTGGACCTAATTTGATGGGCTACGTCATAGTTTTTACAAACATCGACCTCAGTATCATGGCTACTACTACTGGAACGGTTCACCTCTACCCAAAACCGCCACTACACATCTGGAATGAGTTAAGACAAAGTTGAGCGAGACAAACACGGACAAACGAAACAAAGTGACCCGCTGTTGTGGAAGTCTGTGAGAGTGTGTGAAGTGACACAACCAAACGCCAGGAGAACGTTTAGCTAGCTGGTTTGGACAGCCGGCCTCTCCCTTTACACTCTTTCCGTTACTTGATGAAGTTTTGGAGGGAAAGAAGTCGCGACACGGAAGAAGAAGAAGAAGAGAGAAGAAGACACCGCTCGCGCACTCACCGCTGCCTCCCGCGCACCTTGTCTGCCTTTCGCTCCTTCTCCTCCATCTCTTCCAATGTCTCCCCCTGAATCCATCACACTGTCAACCCACTAACCACCTCAGGGCTTCATCTTTCAACCCCACTCCACCCCTCCTTCCCAGGAAAGTAAAACGGCCGGCGGAGGCGCGTCTTCTTACCGTGCGTCCGAGCTCCGCGTGCTGATCCTAGGCACAAACCAGAGAGCGTCTGGAATACGAGGACATTTACCAAATAAAACTAATACTTCCCCCCCTGGTTTCCCAGCATCTACCTCTCCCCTCCCTCTCTCGGCCTCTCCCCTCCTCTATTTCCTCCTCCCATCCCTTTCTCTCCGCCCCCTCCCCTGGTCAAGTTAAACTTCTAAATGTTTTAATCCAAACGCGGAAAGGGGATATTTCGACACAAATAGAGAAGAATAATGACGAATAATGCTCATGAAGGACTTGTGATCAAGTATGATCCGCGTAAAGTGATTTCTTTCTATCACTTGTGGGAATGAATCAGTTATTGGTTTAGAGAAATTCAAATGATTAGCTAATGAGGCAGGCTGGCCACCGTTGGATACCTAGTTATGGGCCACATTTCTAGGACAACATTATTACTAGGAACGCACCAGCCTTGTGTGAATAACTTGTGCAAAATTCCATGTGTATGTGCGTTTTTTTAAAAATTAAAGTAAAAGGGAGATCTGCAATACATTACTTTTGTCTCTGGCTCCACATAACAGTAAATAGTGCCGTTTTAGATGTCAGTGACACTGTCTGGACGATACTAAATGAGGCTGGTGGACTGCACGGTCCATGATTCGACCACAAGAGGGAACTCTAACATAAATTAGGAAACATTGGGGGAAAATGGGACATTCAGAAAATAATCACTGCAAATTGACTCCTGTGTTTCTTCTTTCCATATTGTTTGAGTTTTTTTTCTTTCAATCTATAAAATACAGGGTATGATAAGTTCTTAAGAAAGTTTAGATTCCATCGGTTTTGACATTAGCACACTGTCTGAAAAATAATCGATTGATTATTGAGTGAATTAAACAGTAAGAAAAACGTAACGTAATCGTTATTCGCTGATGTCAAAGTGAACATTATTGAAATTGCTTTGTCGAACCAACAGTCAAAAATAGAAAGATGTTTAGTGTGCTATTCTGGGTGACTGGGGAAACAAGGAAACTACCACATACAGTGGGGCCCAATAGGTGCCTACTAATCATTTTCTGACAATAAAAATGAGACAGATTACAAAATGTCCTTAACTTTAGGCGCATTGACTCGACTACATTCATCTCCAATGTCAAACCTCAATATCAGAGACATCGGCATGGTAAACCGGAATTCAAAGACGCCGCGCGGACGACCTTAAAGGCATAAAGCACGAGTCTACCTTAAAAGTGGAAAACAAGGGGGCGCGGTTGAGTGACGTCATCGCCAGCAATTGGCAGAATCTTTGGGCTATGCAAATGACACTGGGGGTGGGCTAGTGGGGACGAGCAAGTGACGTCAGTTCCCCCGTTCGCAGAGAGCGACACAAACATGGCGATAGACTCGAGTGGATGGGGGTTAACGCTAACTTTATTCGTGTTTTCGTGTGTTTACGCGGGCCGGCCGGCTGAGGCGGCGGCCTCAGAGTCGCGAGGCGTCACCCGGATACTCGGCATGAGGCTGGAGAGGAGCGACACGCCGGCCGGAACTACAGAGACAGGGGTTATTCAGGTGACCGAGGGCAGCGACATCCTCTTCAGGTTCTACGGGCTCCACTTGTTCCCCAACAGCTCGGCGCTCGTCCGTTTCTCGGAGCTGTACTCTAGCGACAAAGAGGACGACGAATTCGGTTCTATCCTGGTCCCCCATAACAGGACTTGTCCCGAACACACGAAGGATATAGTGGTTAAGGGGGCCATGGAGGTGAGCAACCAAAACACCACCGGGGTGGTGAGCCTGCGGGTCAAGCAGCTCCGCAAGAGCGAGGCGGTGAAGGTGTTCGCGCTGTGCGTGCGCGACACGCAGGACGAGGAGGAGAAGTGGTACCTGCTGGACATCAAGGACGGCCGCCTGCGCGTGGTGGAGGAGAAGAAGTCGCTGCTGCCCATCTGGCTGCAGGTGATCATCATCTCCTTCCTGCTGGTGCTGTCCGGCATGTTCAGCGGACTCAACCTGGGGCTGATGGCGCTGGACCCGATGGAGCTGCGCATCGTGCAGAGCTGCGGCACCGAAAAGGAGAAGAAGTACGCGCGGAAGATCGAGCCCATCCGCCGGAAGGGCAACTACCTGCTGTGCTCGCTGCTGCTCGGCAACGTGCTGGTCAACACCACGCTCACCATCCTCCTGGACGACCTCACGAACTCCGGCTTCGGCGCCGTGGTCGCCTCCACCGTTGGCATTGTCATTTTCGGCGAGATCGTGCCCCAGGCGCTGTGCTCCCGACATGGCCTGGCCGTGGGCGCCAACACCATCATGGTCACCAAGCTCTTCATGCTGCTCACTTTCCCGCTGTCGTGGCCCATCAGCAAGCTCCTGGACTGCGTCCTCGGCCAGGAGATCGGCACCGTGTACAACCGGGAGAAGCTGGTGGAGATGCTGAAGGTCACCGAGCCCTACAACGACCTGGTGAAGGAGGAGCTCAACATGATCCAGGGCGCGCTGGAGCTCCGGACTAAAACGGTGGAGGACGTCATGACGCCGCTGAGCAACTGCTTCATGATCCACAACGACGCCGTGCTGGACTTCAACACCATGTCCGAGATCATGGAAAGCGGCTACACCAGGATACCGGTGTTCGAGGCCGAGCGCTCCAACATCGTGGACGTCCTGTACGTGAAAGACCTGGCCTTCGTGGACTCGGACGACAGCACCACGCTGAAGACCATCACCAAGTTCTACAACCACCCGGTCCACTTTGTCTTCCACGACACCAAGCTGGACTCCATGCTGGAGGAGTTCAAGAAAGGTTTGTGGAAATATTGTAGTTTAGTAAGATTTATATAGACACTTTAGTGTCATCGCTTTACCCTTGAAGATGTTTGTGTGTGTGTGTGTGTGTGTGTGTGTGTCCAGTCTCAGTAAAAGTACAAACACCTGTCCCTTAGAAAAACCTAGGGGTAAAAGAAGCCTTGACAGAATCATAAAGTAGCGGTGCGTATGGATGTGGGTATTTGTGCGCGTGAAGGTTAGGCTGTGAGAGGTTCTGACTGATCCTGAGGTCTTAGATCAGGCACACGGTTGGTTTCCCTTCAATGTCATTTGCTAATATTGCACCGATTGTGATGGGTGCCGGGCAGCAACCGTAAGTTGTATAATCGATCGACGCAACTGAATTGACCATGACCATTGAACATTTATCGGGCAATGTTGGCAAATCATCATTTGTGTCGATGGATCAAAGACAAATCGGTAAACTATTGCTTCACCCACTCTGATAGAATTGAATACCTCAGGTGGAAAAAAAAAGAAGTTATAGTAGTATGTTGACAGTGAGCTGTGCAAGCAGATTACAGGGCGAGTCGACCTTTGATCTCTTTGGGGAGTAGAAGGAGCAATAAAATCACCTTCCACAGTTAGACTCCGCTATGTATGGATCATAATCCGATCCTGCCTGCAGCACTTCAAAATGTTAACAATTGTTTTTGTTTGCCGGCAGAGGAGTGGTAAAATGCTGTGTTGATTCTCGGCTGGTATGTTATTTCTGTTGAAGGCTTTGTCCGAGCTCGGCTGTTGTCAGGTTTGTCATCGGTGATATCGACAACACTTCCCTGTTTCACTTCAGTCTCTTTCTAGGCTGCTTTTCCTCTTTTTCACACAAACACCAATGCAGGCACGTGCACACTCCCTCTCCCCGGGGGACATACACACTCTGACGCCATCTCCCGCAGGGATATATTTTTCCTCTCTCAGGCATCTCGACTCAAGGTCACAGACAGTAGACGCGCACACACACACCAACACACAGGCTCACAGTGTCTGTAGCTCGCCGCGGTTAGACATGTGCGATTGTCTAACCCTACCTCTCTTCTAGCATCCGTGTCTAACTGCAAGACATGTGACCACGGTAATAATTCACTGAACTTTGCTGGCACTCTACTCCGCATTTAAGCCGGTGTGGTGTTCCTCTTGGGTTAACTCTACAGAATAACTGTCTCCGCGTTCACATCTTTCACTGTTACTTTGCACTTACGTCTGGGCAAAACCTGCCAACAGACTTTTCAGTTTCGGTGGTGGTGGTGCACACCGCCGGGTGACATTTGGCCATGAAATGGCCCTGCGGCTCATCCGAGTGGGCGCGGCGCGCAAGGTGGCAAGGTTTGGAAAAGAGCTTCCTTGCCCACACGCGCGCACACTCGCACGCACAGAGAGAGTTGGAAATGATCTCCATTGGCTCAAAGCTTGGCAGCAGAGTTGTGACAACACACTGTGAAGGAACTCATGAGTTTGAGGGTTGTCACAATAAAGAAAGCGCTTAAGTGCTCCTATTACTGGAGCTCAGCTGCTGTGTATATATACAGGATATTTCTTGAAGACTATATATGCTATATATTTTCACAAGTCTATTTTGCCTTGTGTATGTGACATAAATAGACACAAACTGTCCCATATCTTTAAATTATCTCCGGGGAGATGTGGGGATCAAGAAAATCTGGCGATTCAGTCCTAGTGACTTTGCTCCATTTTCAATTGAATCACTGTTTTGGTGTCTTGTAGCAATTATCGCTAAAATATGCGAGTTTTAATCGTCTCGGCTTTTCAGAGGACCACCCTCTCTGTGGGGGTCTTCTCGACATTTTTTTGTATTTCAACCTTCCCCCCCCCCTCACACTCTTTGCAAGGCTTTGGGCAATGCAGCTGCTCCATGACGGTCTCCCTGAAAGCTCTACTGTCTTGAAGAGCAGTTGCCTAAACTTTAAATATAACAAAAATGCACAAAGAGTGGTACAGTGGTAAACCTCGAGGTATGACGGGAACAGTCGGGTTGGAGATTAATGTCGGGTCGGGTGATGTCTGCTGGCTTTAACTAGCGTGGAGGAGACAGGATCGGCTCTGTAGCAAGTGAATAGGGATATGAATGTCACACCATGTTTCCTTTATTGGGCCTATTGTAGGTTTTATGTAAAGATAGGCTGACACTCACATGGGGAAATGAGCGGATAAACAATCCTGTTTTAAGGTTAAAAGAAAAAAAAAACTAAGAGGGCTGACCAAACTAAGAGACATTTTCTTATAGAGCAATTTATTTTTTATTATTATTATTCAAAATAGTTACTTCAGTCTTCAGTATCCCAGATGTAAAGTTCGGCGGTTGCCTTTGGCAGCAGATGGCGGGTCAGAAAAATGAGGCTCTGCCCTCAAGTCCACCTGGACCCGTGAATCAATTTGAATTGGATTTAATCCTTTTAACACTTAGCAGCCACATGAACAAAGGGCAAGCAGTGAGCACAAAAAAAACGGGGAAACCCTGACAACCTGTGCGGTCACCTATGCTGAGGTTGTAAAGTGCTTAGTCTTTTCCTGCTCCAGCCAGTCCTGTAATGATTGGACCATGTTGACATGGCAGAGTCACGGCCACACCCCCCCCCCCCCTCGAGCCTCTCCACTGACCCGACTTCCCGCTTGCTTCTCAAGTTCTTCGCACTTGCCACTCGGCATCAGTTGCCATGGTAATAGACTCCAACAGTGTCTCTGTGTGTGTACACAGGTTTCTTTCAACTGTGTCAGTCAGTAAACTGAGTTTTGAACTGCTGACTTTCGGGGGATAAGTTCACTTCTGGAGACAGCCATCAATACTGTCTAGTCTGACATTTCTCTTTCAGTGTGTTTGTGTGTGTGTTTGTGTGTGTGCTGCAACTATGTGCTCAACAGCCTTTTTTCAGGTGGCGTGACCTTTTTATATGGACTATGAAGTGACCTTATTAGATGAGATGAAATTTTAATGACACCAAGATTGTCATCGCAGGAAACGGTAGTCGCAAACATTAAAGAAAATAATAAAAGTGAGGAAATTAGGAACGTTTACCCTACACACATATTAATAATAAAAGGAATGACTAAAATGTAATAGAAGGACTTCTTTAATTGAACCGATAAGCGGATGGCTAAATATCGGTGGCACCGATCATCGTCACATCGCGGGTTTGTTTGAATTCATGCACGCTGGACATTGGGCATCATTTAGAAAACACACAAACCCAAGTGAACCATGAAGTCACGGGAGGGGCACTGCACTGTGTCAACAGACCGTCACATGTTGCGCCCTTAGGTACTGTGTGACACTGGCCCTTTGGATGGTGTCACACTTTGATAATGCCAGTATGGCAGTGGAAAAACACCAGATCTGTCCTTTTGTCTTTCTGTGTACCATTATTCCCCATTTTTCTTTTTTTTTTTACCCTTGTTGAGAAACTAACGTAAGAAGCACAGTGTGGTTGTGTTGGATAACAGATCATTTTAATGAATGATGAATGAAATGGCAGTTTCTAAGTAAATCATGAATAACATTATAATTCGTTCATGTTCGTCATTTGATTTTAGTGAGTTTAGTAGAGCCAATGGGTATTTGTGAACTAAGCGGCTCAGTGTTCCCAGTCCTATCAAAACACAGAAACCCCCTTTAAGGTCACTGATGCATACATCAGTTGTGCAACCACGTTCGGCCCAAAGCCTAGTCCCGGGTGCCTGTAATGTTTTTTACTCGCTACACATTGACTCTCCATGATAAAATGAAATGCGCTTGGGCTGTGAAGCTACATTTCGCCGGCCGGCTCTCGGGCTTCGAGACTAAACCTTCAACACCATGGGCCTGTCAGGAAAGGAAGCAGCCCGTGTCTTGTTTGAGGTCCGTCCACATTGTGCGTATATCTTTATCAGTGTTTGTGCGCTTATCTCGTCCCCCCACCCTGTCTGCTGTATGTGCTTTGGTTTAATGGCGGTTTTGCTGCGAGGTAGCTGGATATCTCACAAAACTGTCAACAGATTCAAATGGAATTTCACGGGCCAGCAAGTGTTTTTTTTTTTTTTTTTTTATGTATGTATGGCAATTTTTCCTTTTAACACTGTGTGATAAGCACTATAGCAACACTGAATAGACGCATCAATCAACAGAAAACTGTTTCCTCAGCATAAATGTCAAGATTGTTGAGGCATTTCTCTGGTAATTGTTTGTGCAGATCCTTGAAAGGCCCAATTTTATATATTTGTTTATTTCAATTTAACATCTCACTTTGTCATGTGATCAGACAGATTGGCCTCCACGGCCTCCGCTCCCTCTCCTAATGAGCTTGAGCCTGTGACACTCCCTGTATAAAAACACACACATGCGTACATTTACACTTTGCACATTCCAGTCCCGGCCCTCGTCAGAATCAGAATCAGAATTCGCTTTAATGGCCGACCACGCTCACACCTACAAGGATGTCCAGTAGTTGTTGACTTATACGTATTAGACAGACATGAGAATATACATTTTATGTGCAGAAAAACAATGTGCATAGAGGTCGTCAGATTCGAGTGTCTTTGTGGCGTGAGATTGTGTCCACGGTGTGTGCAATCTTTAATAATGTTACTTCCTGCTTATTGCGGAATGCGAGTCCTGGACGGTGGACAGCTGGGCACCAATGATTGTCTCTGCTGACTTTATTTCTCCGCTTCGGTCTGAACTCTTCATTTGACCTCACCTCAACCTCTCACCCACATCCAAATCGTAAGCCTGATTCTTTTCACGATGTTTCTTTTTTTTGCCGCTCCTGATAAGGCCATTGCAGAGCAGAGCCAAATGTCCACACCTTACTTTTTTTTTTCATCCTGGGTGTGTTCCTTACCCTGCCCTCCATCTACCTCCACGTCTTCTTTGTTTCTGCCCATCTGTCTTTCTTTTCTTTTTTTTTTCTCTCTTAAGCTGTGCTATAATTAGCCCGGTCAGCATGAAGACGGCAGCGTTGCTCGGCACAAATGATTTGATGTCAGAGCTGTCTTAGGCATTTGTTTGAAACCCATTACGTAACAGCGGCCCAAATACAAACGTTCACGTTGAAGGCCATTTTCGTCGAGAAGGTCAGACTGAATGCATTCTAGTTCTGGGAGCTCTTTGGCGACAGGCTATCGGGGTAACTTGGCCATTTTTATTTCATAGCCGTTACAGAGTGGAGCGGCTCAACCGTCAAGGGGATCCACTTTGAGCTGGAAAAACAGGTTGGAAGAGCTTGACCAGTCCGGCAAAACAAACCTTTGTGTGCGTGTCTGCTGTTTGTTGTTTTTTTTTTACACAAGTGTGTGTGTATGAGCTTGCACGTGCATATTTGCAGCCGCGCGTCTTTGTGCTACCCCCTTCTCCACGCGCATGTTTGGCCGCTGATGCCAGCGGTCACCGTCGCTGACATGTGGCCCGCTGGTTGCGTTTTGCCCATGGGGCGGTATGTGCGTGGCATTCCTTTCCCATACAGACTCTCCCTGTTGTCTTTCATGTTGTTCATGTTTCATGTCAACAAACAGGCCGGCATTTTTGCTTGTCCAAAAATCAGTGATAGGTGGATTTAGTTTATGCCAAAACACGAAATGGAGAAAAAAAAAATTAAATACGATGATTACAATCGCAAAGGTCAGTGTGTTTTGGTTCCTGTTTTGACCAATCACTTGTCATGCTCTTTTGTGCCGTGTCTGTGGTTATCTGTGGTAAAAAATATATATATATTCAACATAAACTCTTGTTTCATAATCTGCTAGCCCCTGCAAAAGTGGCAGCCCAGATAAAAGTTGGATTTTCATTTATTTTCTTTATTGTCCTCAAATGTCTGTTCCTCTAATTAAGAAACACTGACCCCCCCCCCCACACACGCACACACACACACACACAGGAGCTGGGAGTCTTGGAGGCTTGTTAGACTTGTGGGTTGTTAGAAATTATAGACTCAGCTGACCCAGGTCAGACACTGAACTCATGAAGCCGCATGTACTTGGCTCTGAACCTCTTTTTACTCTGTGTGTGTGTGTGCGTGTTTGAGTGCTAGAGTGTGTGTGTGTGTGTGTGTGTGTGCGCGTGCATGCGCCCGTGCCTGTGCATGCTCAGTGGAAGTCAATAGATATTCAAGGGATTCTCCAGTAACCGGGCGTATGTCCCCTGGGGCCCGACTTCCTCTGAAATATTGACTCAGCACCCCAGGGGGAGGACACGCGCGCGCACGCACACAAACGCACAAAGCCTTTTCCATGACATGATGTTTTATTTTTGTTGCTACAGTGATCTCATGTGGAATGAGCGACAGTCAGTGAACAAATGTACCAGGAGGCCTCTGACCAATATTAACACCTCAAAGGTCTTGTTTAATTATAAGGGCATGGATCCATTTTTATTCATTGGCATCCACTGCCACTTCCTTTGTGCATCACACCGAATATCGCTCTCTTATATCAGCTGTTAAATACCTATTTTCCCCGAGTCATTTGCAGAGTAGTTAATGAATGCCTCTGCTTGTCACCTTGAGTAGGAGTTACCATGAAGGCTTCTATTCCATTCTTGCTCTCCAATGCAACGGGCAACGCAAGCTACACCAGCGTGTCTTGGGAACTTGTCAAACATTTAGTGACCTAATTGATAAATGCTTTTTCCTTAAAGGGAATAAACCGCCGTTTTGACCTTTCCCCCCCCCCCCCCCCCCCCCCCCCCCCTCCCCCGGTGACGTGATTCTTTGGCCCGGTCATCCTGAGTGTTCGGTCTGGCCGCTTCCTCTGATGTCTCGTCACATCCAGACTAAACATACAGCACGTGGTCTCATGGCCTGACATCACAGGCTCCCACAGCAAAGCCGGGCCTCTTCTGAGAAGGAATCCCTCGACGTTCATCTGCCCTGTTCCGTGCCGTAAAACCGAGCGAGGTCAATGCTGCGACGTGTGTGCGTGCGTGGGTGTGTGCAATGCTGGTCCACGGACATCAAGGGCACGACACGCGGATAAAAAAAAACTAAAAAACACTTCAATCCTTTGGTCTTTAATTGCTGGTCATATGAGCTCTTTGGAAATCCCATTGATCGTCAGTCGCTTCTCTCCGCCTCTTCCTCTCTTTTGATCTAACTTTCATCACGACATGTGAGCGCATGGAATAATGCATGTCCACGTTGTCCAAAAAAACAGATGTTTATTCAGATACTAGGAGCTCACGTCCTGTATGTAGGAGTCAAATCTTTTCTCCCCTTCACCCGTCCTGCCGCTAATCCAATCTCCTCATGATGTGTGTGTGTGTGCGTGTGCCCGCGAGACCAAAGTTAGTTTAAACCAATTGCTCGCATCTTTATCCCCAGGTGCGTTCGTCTGGCTACAGGGAGGAAGTCGTTCAGTGGGGGACGCAACCCTTCGATATCCTCTGGAGTGCTTCCCTGTGGCAGGGTCATTAATAATTTCGGGCCTCGGCGGGGTGAACTTGGCACTGCAGCCAGCCCGTGCCTATTTGCACTTTGAAGACTTTGTCATGTCAAGAATCCATAGTGCGTGTGTCTTTGTGTACATGTGCGGCGTGCAGTAAAACTCCTATGAGCAAAGTCCAGAGCCAACCCCGGCTCTAATTACCTTTACAGATTAACTGGTTGCCTGTGGAGCGAGCAGAGTGTGTGGCGGCCGGGTGGGTTCATGTCAGAAGGCCATCAACCAGGAATATACATCATAACGGACATTATTAGACGGGATTGAGCGCAGCTTGCTGTGACGCGTGAGAGCCGTGGCGTTGACAACAGGAGAGACGGTGACGCTTTGGAATACCAGCCAGAGCTGGTGCGTGCGTACAGTGTGTTGTAATATTTCGAAGGAAGACGCAACAAAAAAAAAAGAGAGAAGTTGACACCAGATGGAATCCAGAGGTGATGAGGTTGCATACTCATGCGAGACCAAAGTTAGTTTAAACCAATTGCTCGCATCTTTATCCCCAGGTGCGTTCGTCTGGCTACAGGGAGGAAGTCGTTCAGTGGGGGACGCAACCCTTCGATATCCTCTGGAGTGCTTCCCTGTGGCAGGGTCATTAATAATTTCGGGCCTCGGCGGGGTGAACTTGGCACTGCAGCCAGCCCGTGCCTATTTGCACTTTGAAGACTTTGTCATGTCAAGAATCCATAGTGCGTGTGTCTTTGTGTACATGTGCGGCGTGCAGTAAAACTCCTATGAGCAAAGTCCAGAGCCAACCCCGGCTCTAATTACCTTTACAGATTAACTGGTTGCCTGTGGAGCGAGCAGAGTGTGTGGCGGCCGGGTGGGTTCATGTCAGAAGGCCATCAACCAGGAATATACATCATAACGGACATTATTAGACGGGATTGAGCGCAGCTTGCTGTGACGCGTGAGAGCCGTGGCGTTGACAACAGGAGAGACGGTGACGCTTTGGAATACCAGCCAGAGCTGGTGCGTGCGTACAGTGTGTTGTAATATTTCGAAGGAAGACGCAACAAAAAAAAGAGAGAAGTTGACACCAGATGGAATCCAGAGGTGATGAGGTCGCATACTCATTTCTTTAGATTGATTTAAAAACAATAAGCATCCGCTGTATAACCACATAAAGTGGTTTCAGTGCACAGTGTTGGCGTTACTAGAATAGGAATCTAATGACAAAATCTCTCGATTTCCCATACCTTAGAACATTCTAAAACACTTTTTTTGTAAGAGGTGAAACCTCCATTATTGGATTAGGAGAAAAACACAGTGATACTTATTACATATTATAATAAAAACAACACTATAAATCATTATTTCTGGTTAAGCAGGAGCTTACACTACTAATCAAGTTCTTTCATCACCCTAATGCAAACATCGAAATGTGTAGCGGCAGATTTTTATTGTCTGCATGCAAAAATATAAACCCACCTGATTTGTAATTGCCGATGAAATCAAATTGTTGCCCCCTCACGTAATGAATGGCCTGTCCTTAAAAGTGTGAAATGTCTCCCTCAGGAAAATCCCACCTGGCCATTGTGCAGAAGGTGAACAACGAGGGGGAGGGAGACCCTTTCTACGAGGTGCTGGGCCTGGTCACCCTCGAGGACGTCATCGAGGAGATAATCAAATCAGAGATTCTGGATGAATCGGACCAATACAGTGGGTGTCTCTTTGCCTTTGTCTTTTTTCGTCGCGCCTTTATCGCTGGGACACTCACCAGTTCATCATGGCTGTTGCAGTGCAGATAAGGTTGTTTTCATCCCATTCTCAGTGATTCCATTACTTTAGGATTCATTATTTAAATGAGTGATATACAGTATGTTTGTTTTTTTTTTGTCACCAGACTCTTTCAGGGACTGAGAAGCTGAAAAATCTCAAACGAATGTTGCATTGCGTTAACCTTTTGATCTTGTAAGTGCACACATTATAATGAATAACTTTTTTCTCTTTTGTGTGCGTGTGCGTCTGTGTCTGTGCGTGTGTGTTTCACTCCTCAGCTGACAACCGCAACAGGAAAAAAGTGGCACCCAATAAGAACAAGCGAGACTTCTCGGCCTTCAAGCAGAGTGAGAATGAATCCAAAGTGAAGATCTCACCTCAGCTGCTGCTCGCCGCTCATCGCTTCCTGGCTACAGGTGGGAAGCGTACACACGCGCACGCACACACACACACGCACACACACACACACCTACCTACTCACCGTATCACATTACTCACAAACACCAGATTAAATATTAACCGTGAGGTGGGTTCAGATTTACAGAAATTTGGGATGATTATTGCATCGTTGACCTCTGACCTCTGCCATGGCCTCACACTCGCAGTGACGAGGCCATCAACCTGTTTATTTATTTCGGAGGACCTATTTAAGGCCCGACGCCAGACGCTGGCGCTGGGCCAGCTGAATGCCATGCCATCGGCGGCGGCGCATCACTGGAGAACGCGTTGCAGTGTGATACGCTCTGCCAGGGGCAGTTAGCGCTTAGCTGCCGTTAGCATGACGTAGCCGCCTCACAGACAGCGGCGTGCCAGAATCTTCCTCTGCAGGCATTACATCATCTGCTCTCTCTCTCTCTCTCTCTCTCTCTCTCTCTCTCCCCCTCTCTCCCTCTCCCTCTCCCTCCCTCCCTCCCTCCCTCCGTTTTCCTTCTCAGAGGAGGTCAGGGGCATTTTTTTCTCTCTCCATTACACAGGAATTTGATTATTATAATTTTTTTTTGGAGCTCGAGTTTAGTCGGCCATGCATCGTAGAAAGTCACTGTGGCCCTGTTTATCCTGTTAAGATTAATGATCCCTACTCGGTGCGGGTCATCAGTAGAGTCATTTCTCTCGGATCTGATATCTGTCATGGGATAGCTTGAGAACCCTGGGAGTTGAGGCATATTTAGGATGAATGCAATCATGCGTCACATATATTTACTGACCTGTGTGCTTTGCAACAGCAAGAGCAAGTACAGCCAGTCTGCATATTTAAATGAGCTAAAAGGCTTCAGAAATAGTTATGAAAAAAATGTTGAGCCGTCATGCAAGACTTTTCTATACAGAAAATGTTCCTTTCTTAAGTTGGGGGAAACAAGGCAAACTCATTTTCACCAAAATAAAAATTGGGCATCGGTTGACACTGGCACGGCTCTATTTCAGTTCACTTCTCGGTTATTCTACGTTTAGACTAACACTAAATTAAGCATCCACACTGCACTGGTGGACTACACTTTCCTAGAAGGACAGCCAACATAGCATGCAGAGTTAAAACACAGCCTCACTCACTCCTGCTATGCCAACATGTTCGTTGGTTACTTACAATACCTGCAAAAACAGGTTTTCAGGAGATGACTATACACATACTGACTATTATAACACAGTTTACATGCTATATACAAGTATATCTAGTTATTCGTTACATTTATTTTTTACAAAATTCAGTCGCGCCTTATTTTGCCTTATACACAAGAAATAATCCCAGTCTTTTCCACACAGTAAGGCCTACACCATAGTAATTAAACACTAGATCGGAAATAGTCAGTATGGGTATGTGGACTGTGAAAATCGATTGGGTTCATTCCCTATGGATTCCAGCGTGGGTCATATATGCCTCACCTCTCACATTGTGTTCAATGAGGGATTTTTGTTTCTTTGTTCTCCTTGTTATTACTTTGGGTGGGGACCAAGGCACTTATGGCTGAGCCTTGATTACGAAAGCCTTATTTGCACGCGTTGAGAAATGCCTGTTAAACACATTCACTTTTCATTCACATTTTTTTTTTTTTTTTTTTTTCAATGCGATTTTCATGTTGGAACTGACCATTGATTTTTGTGTGATTGATTTATCTTTCCATTATGTGCATGTGTACACTTAAGACTAGGTGGTTGATGCATTGTTAAATTCTGCCTGAACAGCCGTTGGAATCTTATAAAGTAATTCAGCTTGTAGAATCACAGTATCAGTATATGTTCATCTTCTTTATGCGCTAATCTAGTTTGCACAGCTGTTTATGTAACCTTGTAATTCCATGTTGTACAACAGACAACGGCGTGAATGACTAATCTCTGGAATGTGTTTAGTGCTGGATGTTAGCCAATCAACTTGAAGCAGTTATAAAAAAAAAAGAAAAAAGCAAAAGCAAAATGGCATTATATGCTTGTGTTCCATTCATTTCTGTATTGAACCCTAAGTTTGTGTTTTGTTTTGTTTTCTTCCCGCAGAGGTGACCCTGTTCAGTCCCTCTCAGATCTCCGACAAGGTGCTGCTGCGAATCCTTCGCCATCCCGACGTGATCCAGGAGATCAAGTTCAACGACGCCGACAAGCGCTCAGCCCACCACTACGTCTACCAGAGGGGCAAACCAGTGGACTACTTTGTTCTCATCCTGCAGGTAGGCGGTGATCTATGGCGCCTTGTTGTGTCAGTTTAATCATCCAGTTTATTACAGGGCCTCTAATCTGTAGTTTTGGGAAGTAATCTTTGAAATTGCTCAAACTGAAGCAAATGGAAAGGAGCCCTGGATTTATGATAAAACGTTCACCCCACACACAGCCACACACAGCCACACACACCCACCCACACACCCCCCCCCACATACACATACAGTATTCACCAACGCCTCTGTGTCTTTCCCTCAAAGACGCATACATAACCCTCACACCTCTGTTTGTCACATTCAACTATAGTAATATTTGTAATTTGGTCTCCAGTGTGTGAATATGAACTCTGATCCATGTTAAATACACACGGCATTGAAAAGGAATAGCATTTCAAATACAGACGAAACCGTTGAACTTGAATTTCTTTATATATTTCTATATTACGGCACGCGCTCCTCATCGACGGATGGAGTTTCCCAGTTGGCATGCAAATGTCGCTATGACAACACAGACAGGTAACGATCACCGCGGTGGAGCGATGTCATGTGGACACACCGCGAGGGTCATTAGAACTCATTCGAAAATCAGCTTTAGCCCTCGGACCTTTCCTTTCCTTTGCCTCATGCCAGGACTCTGTATGTAAACCAGCTCTCCTACTCGCGTATCCTGCCCCTCTAAATGTCACACCCCCCTCAGGCTTCAGCCTGGATGAAAGCCATGCATGGTGGATTAGGAGGCCACGACCGGCCACTTTGCACACCCTCCTGTGCCCCCCCCCCCTCCTCATCTGCACTCGTCTTCCTCTTCTCCTCCACTCCCACCTGTCGACGTATTCCCTCCTCAAATGTGGCCGGAGCTTAGCAGCGCTGAGCGATCTGCCCTGTGACAGATGGCGGTAGGCCTCGCACGCAGCGGCAACCTGGTGATAAAGCAAAGAGTGTGGGTGCCTGCTTTAGTTTGCGGGTTCACACATTTCTTAAATGGAATTTTATATAAAATT
>JAFBJU010026063.1:157698-204548 GCA_016785305.1 Colistium nudipinnis | reverse complement strand
GGGGAGGTGTGTGTGTGTGTGTGTGTGTGTGTGTGTGTGTGTGGATGTGTGTGTGTGTGTGTGTGTTTGTGTGTGTGTGTGTGTGTGTGTGTGTGTGTGTGTGAATGGGTGAATGGGTATGCAGACACGCCCAAAGAAACAAGCCATGTGAATGCATAGTGTGTAAATATGCAAGAGTTGAAGCGAAAACATTCGTGCACACGGACGTACCAAAGTGAAATCGTGAGAACTCTCCTCGTCCCACTTGTCCTTCCTATACAGTCTCACCAAACCCATCGAGTTCATTGAAAGCGAAGAATGTCTGCATCTCTGTGCGTGCGCGCGTTTGCGCATGCTCCTTATGTATCAAGTGATGACCATGATCCGAAGGACCTGCTTGCCTGGACAAGAAAAGCACCTCCGTCTCTTGCCCGTCAAAGTGATCACTGTTCTGAGGCCTCGCCGTTTTCGCGAGCGCCTCTCATTTTTCTCTCAGAGTGCGTCTGTGTGTGTGTGTGTGCGCGCGCGCGCGTGCACGTGCGCGCGTGTCTTTGTACTTCACTGTCCCTAATCAGAGACTCAGGGAGAAGTTTTTTTTGTTGTTGTTTTTTTTCCATTCAAACGTGCAGGTGCGGCGAAGGGGTGCCGCCGGCCGTGTAGCAACAACCCCGCATCCTCTCCGCGCCAACCATACGGCTAGAAGACAAAGACAATCCCGGCCTGTCGGCGGAGTTCAAAGAAAGTAATATATGATCCATAGAAATCTATTAGCCAGATATTTATTGTTAAAACATGCGAGACGGACACACGAAACCCCTATTGACTCCTTTCTTCTTCTTTCTTTTTTGTTTTGACGGAGACCGAAGGGTTGGGTTGGATTTTTGACTCACACACACACACACACATATTTGCGCATTGTGTGTATATTTTCCTCCTCGTGGCCCGGATCGGGTCAGCGAGTCGCCCCGGAGCCTTTATCGCAGAGTGAAGAGATTCAGTGCCGATAGACAGCCAGTCTGTATTGTGATTAGACAATCATAGCGATGATCGTGAATGTGTGCGTGGGTTGTGCGAAGGGTACGTTAATTGCGGCAGCCCCGCCTGCGCCGCGGTCCCCCTCCTCTCGGCGAGATCTTCAGGATCTCCTGGTGACGGATCTGCAAAGACGTGATGGGCAGTTTTTTTTTTGGGGGGGGGGGGGGGGATTTGAATCAGGTTGTGTAGGAATCGATTTTTTTCCGCAGTCCGTCTGTGGGTGCGTGTGCGTTTGTGTGGATGTGACCAAAATGGCCGTCACCAGACTTGGTGGTAACAGAAACCAAAAGAGAGGGACGCTTGATCACTTTCTGGCAAGAAAAATACTTTATAAGAAATCTGAGATTGTATTTATTTCATTTCATGCGT
Organism: Colistium nudipinnis; assembly: GCA_016785305.1. Taxonomy (NCBI): domain Eukaryota; kingdom Metazoa; phylum Chordata; class Actinopteri; order Pleuronectiformes; family Rhombosoleidae; genus Colistium; species Colistium nudipinnis. The sequence goes on along the minus strand of JAFBJU010026063.1, from coordinate 203,165 downwards.
GTGTACTTATTTTTGCCTCTCATTTTGAGATCATCCTTGTTAAATGTTCTTTCGCATTCAGAGGTTATGTTTTGGGTGGGTGGGTTTCCCCCCCCACTCAGATCCCCTGGGAAGGGGTCCCCTCCAGCTTCAGAAACAGCAACTTGAACATTTATTGTTTTTATTTGTCGGCATCAAGCAAAGTCGGTCAGTTTAATTGGAAAGGTGGAACAGTGACGTCATACAGCTTTCGGAAATCTGCGCACACTCCAGTGACTTTCTACCGTACATTGGTGATGAGAATTCCAAAAGAAAATATGGCAAACTTTTTGGGGTTTTGTCACCGATTTTTCTTCGTCGTATTGTGTCGCAGAGCTGCAGCAATCTTTACTAGATATCCTCTCTTGTCTGCCAGGTTTTCGTTTTTTAGATATCAAAGATTAAGGGATTTGTTTCATTTTCTCCAAACTTTGCTGTCAGTCCCATTGTGTGTCTCTTGCCCCCCCCCCCCCCCCCCCTCCCCCAACTTGAAACACAATAATCATATGTGAATCCAGGCCACGCGCTGAAGGGGAAGTGGGTACACCAAAACACAACACCAGTTAAACCCGCATCACCAAACAAAAGCAGCACTTCTCCATGCGCTGGTTGGCCACGCAACACATTTTCATTATTTTAAGCATGATTGTGAAACCAGAGTATGAAAGTGATGATTTTCTTTCTGTTATGATTGAACTTTTTGCAATAGCTTGTGAGTCATCCTCTAACCTAGAAAATGTACTGTACTTTTGAGGTTGTACATTTCCATCCAATGTGGTGGTGCCGCACGTTAAAATTCCTGTAGCGCTTTTGAGAACATATTTCTATCAATTATAGGGGAAGAGCACCCCTGTTAAATTGACACACGAATAGAGAATTTGCAGGAGCACATAGCAGTCCTTGGAAGGCTATTTATTTTTTGCGTATTTCATTTTTAATCCTAAATCATGTCTTTTATTATTAAGACTCTTTTCTGCCACATGTTTTGACTTTTGCTTGAAATGTTGTTTCATGTAGTCATTGGTCCGAGCTGTCTGAACCGGTGCATTGACTTTTAACTGAAATGCCAATAATTTAGCTACAAATTGCAATTGTTTGATCTGAACTTGATGTTTTGTCAGTTTTGGCTCTTGCGCCCAGTTTATCAAGTCATACTGAAGCCGAAGGTTAAAGGTTGCAATGGTGCCCCGCTATGCCTTAAACAGTTTAGAGTAAATGCCCAATTCTATTTACATGATCCTTTGTTGCATTTTTTGCAATTTTTTGCATTTATTTTCTATACTCGTTTTTTTTTCCATCAAAAAACACAAATGATATTAAAATGTGGGGTTTCATGGCCCTAAAATCAGGAGAAAAAAAATATGCCTGGATTTTCTTTGTAAAATCAGTCAGCTAAAAGAGAAATATGTCTCTTAAATATGTATTTTTTGTTTCATGGAATATTGAGTTAAAGCAAACAAAAAGCCAATTGCAAACTTGGGAAAAAAAAAAAAGGCCCTAGCTCTTCACAGTTATCTTTTGTCTTGATGTTTTTTGAGGCCCTCAGTACTATGACTATGTGTGAAACCCTTTTTTTTTTTACTTTAAGCAGCAGGTTTCATCTTAGAATATACATTTTTAATCTTTCAAATGTGTACAATTTCCCCCAAAAATCCTCAAACGTTTGCCTGGGACCAAAGTCACAATGCGCCATTTCCACTGCAAAGTTTTGGTTTCACCTTGTGGAAAGAATTGTGGATTATTATTTTTTTCCAAAACTGGCGATCCCGGAGGTCTTGAAAATACAGTTGATGATGCTGATGAACACTGTTGCTAAAAAACAAACAAACCGACAGAGACAGAAATTCACGAGAAAATCCCAGCAAAAACGGCTTTATTTTTGAAAAGTACCACTGCTCCACTCACTTCTGCTTTGATTTTCGGATATGTTATTTTTTTTTAGGAGAAATTGTCTCTATTTATGTCTTTTACACATCTTCTCTTCTTTTGAGGAAGCGCAGAAAATTTTAACCGGCCCACACTCGGGATAACGTGATTATTAATCCAAGCACTTTCCCGAGAACAGAAGAATTTTCCCAAAGCCCACAAATTTGCCAAAGCTGCTCTGTCACAACACAGTTAGTGACCAGGATTTCATGATCATTTCTTCACCGGATACCGAACATGACTCGACAATTATTTTGTGTCCCCGTTCCGTCTGTTCAGCTTAAGGTTTCATTGACTCCCTGTTCTGTTGCCTTAAACTTCATCGTTTAATGACTGTACTGGATTTTGGTTTTTGATGTTCATTCCTGGATTCTTTTTGACACACACTCCCATTTCACTTTTTTTTTTTTTTTTTTTTTTTTATGTTTGTGAGATTGTTGTTGAAATGTGATGTCCATATTTATGCCTGTGTACATGTTCTTCACATTTGACTGGGTTGGGGTTCATTTTATGTGTGTATATGTGAGTACATGTAAATCAAGTCTGGTAATTTTTTTTAATTTTTTTTTGTACCTCAGAAACACTGTGTCAGTAATTGTGCTTAATAAGATTTTTTTCTTTCTTTTTCGAATAAATTTCGTTGGGAACAGAGTGTATGGAGCGACTGGCGTTCAAGGAACTTTCCTTCTCTCTGGCATGCTTTAACTTTGAGAAACGGCAGAGAAACAAGGTGTAAATACTGTTTTATAATTTCTGTCTTAATGAGTTTTGAAGATGAAGAAAGTTGTTAATAAACCTGAGATATATTTCTCTATGGACCTTTGTTATTACCCCCGTTTATTCTAAGAAATGACACCTCAAACGTTCAGTGTCATATACATTAAGAAATGATCCAGACTGTATAAAATGTATACTGTATATATTAGCAACTTATGTGAGGTGAGATCTCTCTTTTTTTGGGGGGGGGTCATAGTATTTTATAGTCATCGTATTTTATTCTTTATTTGAAATGAATTGTATTGAAATATTGTGGTAGTGTGTTCTTCCTGGTGTTGCATCATGTCATTATTTACCCGAGAACACAACGGAGAGTAATAATTCAAACCAGGTAGCGTTACCTGAGTGTTGTGACATGACACATGCTGATGAAGCTGCCACCCACTGTTATTGACGCTGTGGGATTAGTAAACAGGAGGAAATGAAATCTAGAAGTGGGTTGTATTGCGACATTGAGAAATCCCAAAGCGGCTCCTCCCCTTCTTTTTGCATCACTGGAAATTCTCGCAGTGAAACTGCTTCTGCGTGGTGAACGCCAGTCATCCACGAGTGGACAATAGGATAACATGGATGAAGGGAGACAGTGTTCACTACGACATAAACGAGGGCGAGTGCAAAATGGGGAACCTGCAGTTAAAAGAGTTGGGCTGAGAGCGTTTTTGTAAAAAAAAAAATATATATTTGGCCACCTTTCTTCCCGTTCCTTTTTTAATAAATGAAATTATACCACGAGTCTCCCAGAGGATTGAGATTGTCAGAGAACAAGGCCCACATTGAAGCCTCATCAGGATCTCAAAAGTTTACCTGTAACACAACTCAAAATCAAACATTCACCAACTCTGTTCCAATATGAATCTGTTTTCAATTGACTTTGACATTTTGCACTTTAAACTGTTAATATTAATAATAATAATAATAATAATAATAATAATAATAAATCAATTATGATATATTATTGGTTTCTATAAGGTCAGCCATCACCTTGTGTCCTGTTCATCTATTGTTTTACCAAAAATGCCATGTCAGTGGCTTGCGTGGTGACAAACGTCAGCTTTTGTTCGGACTAAAAGAGTTTGTATATATTATTGTTACATGTCACAATATTTTTATATGTACAGCGATTTTAATAGCTGGGATTTCCTTTTAGAGCCACTAGCAAGACAGTGTCTTCACTCATTTGTTGAAAGACCTCATCATCTAATTGATGCAAAACAATTATCATATACATATATATTTATTATATACACCATTGATCATTCTCATAGCTTCTTCTGAAGCCTCCAGGCTTTCTTCACTCACTACCAGTCTGAGCATGTTGAATCTATCTCGATAAGTGTGAATGACACAGGTTTCACCTGGATCACAACACGACGGGGAAGTGAGGAAATACAAGACTCAGCCGGGGTTGTGCAATTCTAAACAATGACCGAGGCCACCGCGGCTGGTGGAATTTTTCTCCTTTCAAGGACCCGCAAAACCCCAATGGGTCTACTCATAAATTTGGAAAGATTAGAAGATTTATATTAAAACTAAAACATTTTACATTTTCTCGCCATGAGCTTTAACCTAGAAAGCTTTGTATATTTCATATTATTTCTCATGGATCAGGCAGCTTTAGGCCAAATCAGAATGTGTGTCTGTTACTAATATTATATTGACAGTTTTTGTTTTGACAGTTTTAATGCATGGTCAATAAATTGATGGAGGACAACCCATATGCTTTGATCACAATCCAGTTACAATCCTACTGCCAAACATACATATATTCTTTTCCTTTTATTGTGGATTTAAATATTTGATTGGCTGGACATTAAACTATTTAACAAGAAGGAAGCGGTGTGTGAAAGCAAATGCCTTTATAGTTGAGGTGCAGCACTCAACCATCTTGTTTCCCAAAGGATATAGATTTTTTTCAAGACTATCTGGTTGTGTGGCAATCCCTTCGCGCACGCAGCAGTGTGTCCAAAATTTCGTCACCGCCGTGAGTGCAGCACAGAGGACCTTCCCACTTCCTGTCTGTAAGGGAAAATTCCCTTCAAGAAGCTGTAAGATGGGTATAAAATCCCTGCAGGTCAGCACAGGAAGACAGAACTACACTGACAGGCTTATCCAAGCACAATAAGAAAATATCTTCACTCCACTGACTGTAACAGGTAAATTGTCTTTACTTGTCAAATGTTTTATTTTTGTTCTCTTTTTTTTGTCAGTATGTGAACAGAAATGACTTATTTAACACTTGTTTATTTTTAATTGAGGGACACTTTGATTGAGTTGTGTTCACATAGTGCGACGAGTTGTGTCATGAATTACCGTCGTCCTCCAGATCGAAATCAATCCAAGAAAAAGATGGAATCCGAGATGAAACGCAGCCTGAGCGAGATGTGCAGCCCCAAGATGCCCCAGGGAATGCAGCTGGAGATCTCCAGTCATCCTTTGACGATGAGACGGGTGGTCAACCTCATCATCGCCATAGAGAGGTTGAAGGCCGACAACTTAGAGTCGGCGCTGAGCACCGAGTTCAGAGACGAGAGCCTGCTCAACATAATGCTGGAGAGCCTCGTGGAAGGTAATACATAAAACTAAATATTGTTCTTTCCGGTATATAGTATTTGAATTGAGTTTTATCTCTTTGCAACGCTGCATGAAAAGAGAGTCAAATTTGAAACAACATGTAATTCCTATACAATAGAGACTGTAGTCAGTGAGTGCCTGATAATATGAGATATTATATAGGCAGTGAAAGCGTCATCTTGTTGACAGAGTGTTACTCATTCCCTGAAACTGTAGATCCAGTGTTGTCCAAGTAGGGCTCTTTCCACAACTGTACAGTATGGGTGTGTTTGTAAATGACTGACGTCTCTCACCCTCACGTACATGCCGCTCATCTATTGCAATTCGTCTGTGACATTTATGGTGTTGCACAATAGGGTAGTGATTTGACCCGACTGCTCTAGTGCAGCGTGTGACAAGGTGTCGTATATGGATCCACAAAGGGAAAAAAAAAATAACAACATGACTAATCAAAGTGCCTCCCCCCTCCTCCCCCCACAGAGCATATTGTGTTTGAGCGTAGTGCAGCGCCACCCAACCAGTTCAGCAGGACAGGTGTGCATCAGTGCAGCGTGGCCGACAGCCAGAAGAGGAGCCTCGTTCTGGTGCAAAACAGCATGGAGCTCCACGCAGTGATGCTGCAGGGAGGCAGCGACAACCGCAAAGGTAGAAATGAGAAAAGGTCCCATGTATCGGTCAGAGAGGACATGCACTTTATAGTTGATTATTAACGAAAACGCACAGGACACACGTTTTACACGACCACATCAGCAGGTGATTATAATCTCACACAAAGTGCATAATCTCATCGACAAAATCAGTAACTTTTTTTTATTATTATTATTTCTTTTTAAACATCTATTTTTGGTAAATAATCCATATAGTGTATATTATCTACTCATATATAAAGTATATAGTATATCTAATATTTTAACTCAGACTGGAAGGTTGATGCGTGAACCTTTGTCCTCTGTTCTATCCTCAGTTCATCTGAACATGTCCACCTACGTGCACCCCTCACCCAGCACCGAGGCCCGACCTGTTGCTCTGGGCATAAAAGGCTCAAATCTCTACATGTCGTGTCACATGGACGGCGATGAGCCCACCCTCCATCTGGAGGTAAAACTCCTTCATAAATCTCGTGCGAAGACAAATCGCTTTGTTACACTGTTAACGGGCAAATGCAAAACTGATCAGATCTTCCTGGTTTTTCAAAATAATTCCAATCTGAGATTGGATGCACTCTCTGGATCCTTTTACACCAGATCATTTTGTCCCGTTTAAAATCAAAACCTTCTTCCACGTCTCTTTTCCCCGCTTCAGGCAGTGGAGGACAAAAGCAGTCTGACGGCAATCAGCTCAGAGAGTGACATGCTGCGATTCCTCTTCTACAAACGGGACACTGGGCTGAGCCAAAGCACCCTCATGTCCGCCCTCTTCCCCAACTGGTACATCAGCACGGCAGAGCAGGACCACCAGCGCGTAGAGATGTGCAGAGCGACAACCCAACGCTACCAGAACTTCAGCATCCAGCGTCAGAGTTAAAAATGGCCTGAGTGGAATGTTGCTGAAGATTTATCATCATACTTCATCTGTGTTATTTAATTAAATGTAACAGCATATAGGACGCCATTTAAAAAAAACAAAAAAAACATACTACCACTGTCTGCTAAAAATGATTTATGCACATTTTACCGTGTTTATTTACTGTATGTACCAAGTACAGAAAGTGATATAATTAATGTATTGACACAGTCAAGTTTCACCACATAGTGGGACTGTTGTGCTGTCTGTGAGCCCCCTGTGTATGTACAAGACACACTGTTAATGCTTATATTTATCCATGTACTATTTATCTATTTATGACTCAAGACATCTATTTAATTGCTTGCATGAAATTGATAATAAAGCCATATGATTACTTGAAATTGTGTCAAATATGTTCACTTGGGATTTGTAAGATCACACAACACAAACTGTTTGTGACGGATAGATAGATAGATAGATAGATAGATAGATAGATAGATCTGTACCTCCAGAATACAGTCTACACGTATACACATGTTTACACTCTCCCCTCCAATCATCATAGGAGTTTTGCGCTTGCGTGGTGTACAGTTGAAATTTCAAACCGTCCAATCACATGAGAGAAGGCGTTGATCCCGGCAGTTTCAAACCCGGATGTGCGAATTCATTGATACTGTCGACGACTGCGAATAAACTGGAGAATATATACATACATATATATATATGTATGTATATACCAACCTCGACAAAAAGTCGAAGGAGGAATCAGAAGTGAAGCCGGCATGGAGCAAGGAGAGACCGAAGCGCCCATTTCCAGAAAGGGTTAGTGAGGAGAGGTCGAGTTGCGTGTTGTTGTGGGTCCGGGGGAGAGTATTAACCGCAGGGCTGATGCTTTTGGGGATTGTAATCAGCCAAAGTACCCATCGGCATTGCTTAGCATGTTAGCATTGCTTAGCACGTTATCGCTAACGGTAACAATCGTAGCTTATTCTTTTTTATAATGATGTCTACACGCACCATTTAACGCAATGTACGTGTGATTATTTTCCTCAAAAACGCGCCCTACAATTTGTTCAACTTCTCATTTGCCCCCCTGTCGGCGTGATGTTAGCATGCGATGTTTTGGTTGCATTTGCTAGTTATTAGCCGTTAATAAACACAATAATAACATTAATGCAGCCAACATTTTGGCTGCTAAAACTGGTTTGTCAAAGCGGCTCTGTCGGGGCACTTTATTTTGTATGAAATGTATGTCTTTTAGGTTAAACAAATTATGAAGAGTAGTACGTGCTATGTAATTATGTGGAATAGGAAGGCCAATTACATGAATTAAAACTAAAACACATATACTGTATGTATGTATGTATGTATGTATATATATATATATATACATATATATATGTATATATATATATACATATATATATATATTTTTTTTTTAATAGAAAGCAGAGAATGTTCACATATTTGAACAGAAGATGGAGCCCATGCCGTTTTTGATATTTTTGTGTGCAAAAAAGAATGAAAAAAAATCCAAATCAAGACTTTGCACAAATGATTAATAACACTATTCAGCCAGATGACAGTGTGATCCTGTTAGTCATTTGAGACGTGTCCCACAGCATGGATACAGTTGTATGAAAAATCCTCTATCTTTTATTTGCAGGTTTTTGGCCAAATTCTACCTCGTGAAAAGTTCCAAATCTTGTATTGTCACAGAGTTCGCTATATCCACCAGTATACTGTATGCATCTTATATACAGTACATATACACATTTCTCGGGTAAAACGAAAATCTAATGAACGTTCCTGTTTGGTTTTGTATTGTGTCAGAGCTACGCAAGCAGAAATTCATGGAATATTTGGCAGTAAAAGGAAGGCTGAAAGTGCCCAACCCTAAGTAAGAAAAACATTTGAACTTTTAACATACAAACACTCTCTTCCACCCTGTTTGGGTAAACTATGGTGAACTAATTCAATCGTTTTTGCCCCTCAGTTTAAACCGCCACGATGGCGGTCAAAACAAGAGACCCGTGACATCTGCCCTACAGGTAAAATCAGTGGAAAAACACACGTTTGCACAAATGTGTGTTGTCCACTTGAATTTATGAAGGAATGTATTTATTTATTGTATTTACAGGTTATTAAGGGAAAAGAGAACCACGCTTCTGGTCACACATTTAAATATGAGGAGACAGAGGTCAAGACCCTGGCTGCTCATTCCACACATTTCCCTGCCAAAAAAGCATTCGGTGTCACCAGCAAAGGGAACGTGATAGGCAGCGCCATGTGTGGAAAGCAGAATGCCAAATGTCCACCTTCCTCCAGCGACTCGGTACAGAGACAACTTAATCTCCTCCCAGTGCGCACAGGAGTGAACGCCTCCGTCGTCTCCTCCAAATCTAACCTGAGCGCAATCGGCCACCTCAAAAAGCAGCCGAGCACACGGATGGCCTCCTGCAGCAGAGTGGGTTCTGGTTCAAACGACGCCGGCTCCGGTCCAAGGAAAACAACCAGTTGCAGGATGAGCCTCGGCCCCATTGTGAAAACCAAAACGGGACTCATTCCTGCCGTGACTCAGCCAAGAATCACAAAGACGCATGTAACGCACAACCCTGTCACGGCATCTCGTGCCACCGCTACCGCTTATGCCGTCGCTCACAAGGCACGGCCCCGCACCTCATCGTCTGTTCCCGTAGTCCAGAGGTCAAGCTTGTCTCAGAGGAAAACATTGCCAAGCACAAGTCTGAACCACCATGTTAATAAGAGAACAACCGTCTCCTCGACTACAATAACGGGGAGTAAAGTTCTAGATCGGAACAAGTTTTCAGGTTCTCAGCCATCTTGTAAGGGTCAGTCATCAAGTGGACTGAAATTGGCGCCTGCAGCAGGAGCTATTAAAGCAGAGGGGACTGGAGCGATGTCAAGAACGTGTAAACTGGCTAAAGAGTCCACAGATGGGTTTACGAAGCAGAAATCTGTGGGTGGCAGGGAAAAAAATGGAAATCCATGCAAAGGTCCCCCCCAAACTTCCTCGGGGCCGGTGGGCAGGTCCGATGTCAGAGTAGCTAGTGGGGTCGCGCAAACTGTTTTGGCAGAGCCGGGTGGGAAAACCAAAATGAGCAAAGAGGCTCAAAGCAAGAAGGGACACATTTCATCAAATCCCCCTCCACCCAAAACGGACAGAAGCAGAACAGGGGCTTCAGTGATGTCACAGAGGGTTTCCCAGTCCGCCAGGTCCGCAGCCACAAAGACGGCAAAGGTCAAATCCAGGGTCATTCCCCAAACGGAAGTAAAGAAACTGACCGCCGCGCAAGAGGAAAGAATGTAAGTAACACAGTGCCGCTACTTAGTCCGTTAAACCATGGTGGAAAACCACGTAACATTAACATCACATGTATTATTCGTTCACTGTGGGGTAGAACTTGGTCCTACGCATTTTCCTGTTGCAGAAGCGAAAAAAGGTTTTTAATCGTACCCCCTGCCGTGATATTTCCCCTCTAGGAGAAGATTGCAGGAGTGGAGGGAAGCCAGGGGCATATCCTACAAGCGGCCTCCCATGCCGGTGAACCCCCGGGCGCGGCTCAGCGCGGCAGTGTCACAGCCTTACAGGGCCTCCGTGGAGGAGGAGGACGACGCCCACTCCCTCACTTACGCCGTAGACAGGTCCCTGGATGACTGCATCAAATTGCTTCACGAGGTATTATTATTCATATTACCCACTTGTATTTCTGTAGAACTGACTTGGTGGTGGCCACATTTCGTAATATGCCAGGACGTTGTTTGATGGGTTCTGCGTAATATAAGAAAATGAAAATGTTTAAGTCGGGCGGGGGGGGATTTTTGGAGATTTTGTTGTTTCATTTAGCGGGGGTCTGCCGTGTGCACACAGGGTTGCCCTTCAGACAAGGTGAAGGTGGTGCTGGCGCGGCTGCCGGCGGTGTCCCAGAAGTTCGCCAAATACTGGATCTGTCAGGTCCGTCTAATGGAGCAGGAGGGCCATCTGGACATCCTGCCCGTGTTTGAGGAGGCGGTTCGTGTTGTGATGGAGGTAATCTGTCTGGAGTTATTTGACACAACCGTGTATAGGAACCATTCATTCATGTTTGTGGCGGATCAGTGTACATCTGTGGCTGCATGATGTAAATACTGTGTCCCTGAAGTCGAACATACATATATTTTAAGCATTTTAACTGCAGCTTCATTTTAAACGTTTACTTGTCAACAGGCTACACCATCTACAATCATGTACAGTATATGTAATGTACACATGTACAAAATACAAACGCCTTTATTAATATAACATTTAAAAAAAAAATGCATTTCTGCAAAGCAATAATGTCCGTTAAGCTGAGGCCCCTAAATCTTGTGCCAGTCTGGAGCCATGTGGCGAAATACTGAAGATGTTTGGCAAAAGTTTACTATCATCACAAGTTCAGACTGGGTACTCAAGGCTTCGCTCTCTCTCACCACGCGTCATCGGTGCCAGGCCAGAGCAGCAGGGGCTCGAGGCTGTGCGGCTCTGATAGCCGTCAGACTTTTTTCGTTTCAAAAGAGGAAACATGCTGTTGTTGCATCCTGCCTGATTAGTGCATCGAAGCAGTTTAGATATTTACATTAAATAAAAGAGAGATAAATAGCTAAGGTGCAAGATGTAAAGTGTCCCGAGTGTTTTAGGTCAGTACTGCAGGTCCGAACGATACATTATATAATCTGCTGGCGCCAGGCAGGAATGATTTCCTGTAGCAAGGCTTGAAGGAGCCTGTTACTAAAACGACTCTTGAGTTTGTCCAGTGTTTTAGGGAGGGGGTGGGAGGCATTGACCACGATCGCCAGCACTTTGGCCAGCATCTTTCCCTCGGCCACCTCCTCCGGGGAAACGAGTTTGCATCCAACAACAGATTCTCTCTTTTTGATGAGTTTTCTCAGTCCGTTTGTGTCCCTCACTTTGAGGCCTGCTCCCCAGCACTCAACAGCAAAGAAAATGGTGCTTGCTGCAACAGACTGATAGAACATCATCAGCACCTTTTGGCATGCGTTGAATGACCTGAGCCTCCTGAGAAAGTAAAGCCGGCTCAGGCCTTTCTTGTATGCGGCCTCCGTGTTGGTGGACCAGTCCAATTTATTGTCCAGACGAACGCCCCAGTACTTGTATTTGGTGACAATTTCCACATGGCTTCCAGTGATGCAGACTGGAGAGGGCGGGGGATGGCTCCTCCTGAAATTGAAATCCCAGGTTGAGCTGCAGGTGGTTCCCCCGGCACCATGTCACAAAGCGGTCGACGACCCATGGGACGGGGGGGGGGGGGCTTCGTCGACCTCGACCTGGACCTGCATCTCCTCCAGTTTTGCCTTCAACAGTCTGGGCTGGATTGTATGGAATGGGATGGAGAAGTCGAAGAACATGATGCGGACTGTGTTGTTGGGTCCGTCCAGGGAGGAGTGTGCTTCCTGCAGCAGGTGGATTGCATCATCCACACCTAGATGGGGCTGGTAAGCAGACTGCAGGGGGTATTGTGAAGGGCACACTAATGGTCTGAGGTGTGATAAGACCAGTCTCTCCGTAACCTTCATGATGTGAGGGGTCAGTGCTTTTGGCCTGTAGTCATTCAGTGCCGCAGGATGCCCTCTCTTAGGCACTGGAACCAGACATGATGTTTTCCACAGCACTGGAACCCCCTGACTCGGCATGAACAGGTGCTGGAGTACTCCGCCAAGCTGCCTGGAACTCTCTTCAGCACTGATGCCATCTAGTCCAGTTGCTTTACCCGGCTTCAGTTTCCCCACTTCTCGTCGCCTGGCTGGCTGTGATGTCTAGACCGGTCTGCCAGGGGGGAGGGGAGGCATAGTTTGTGGTTGGGGACAGCAGTAGTGGGGGTGAGAGGGGTCGATGATCGGGGTGACACAGAGGTGTTGAAGAGAGGGGCTGCAGGAGTTTGTGGAGGACTGTGGCGGGTGCGAGAGTGAGCTGGGGTCCTGGCTCAAAGAAGCAGTCAGGGGACTGCTGGGGGTTCAGATCTGTTTTAAAAAAAAAAATGGTTGAACTCATTGGCTCGATGTGCATTCCCCTCAGCAGTTAATGAAGGAGGGCCTGGTTACCCACGGTTTGTTGTTGGGCTAGCAGTGTACTCCCTTAGTGGGGATGGAGTTATCCACACAGAAGCCAATGTATTCAGAAACACGCCGTCAATATCTTCTTCACCATGCGGTTCATATACCACACCACAGTCGGTGGCTTCCGGCGCGCCACGCAGGGCCACCGTGGCCTCGTGGGACCGTTTCTTTTGCGGTCGGCACTGTGGCGGTTTGCTGTGGAACCACAGGCTTGTATTGAGGTGTGAGCAGGGCCGAGTTGTGGTCTGACCTGCCTAGTGGGGGCAGGGCAGCGGAGGTATATGCGTCCTTGACATTTGCATACGGCAGGTCTGGAGTCTTATTTTCTCTTGTCGTGCACTTGACATACTGGTGGAAAGTGCGGAGTGTGGAGGAGAGGGAGGCATGGCTGAAATCCCAGATGGAGGAATGTAAACATGTCTGTGAAGATTCTCAGTCCTCCAGGTCATGGTAATATCGAGTGCGATTCAAAGTAGGCAACTGGACTGGGTGAAGCCCGAGTCTGGGAAGGAAGGAGGAATGTAAACAGTCACTGCCTCGGCAAATAGTGGGGACGAAGTCCGACGGCTCCATGTCCGGGCTGCAGACACGCTCCTTCACCTGCCTGGGGTTGCACCAAGCACGGCGAGCCCCCCTCCGTTCTTCTTTTTTTTTTTTTTTTTTACCGCTCGCAGTGGTATCTCTGTCCGCTCGGGCGGTGGGGAAGGAGTGAACGGTCACGTTCGAGTCCGGTATGAGCTCGTGTAGCCACGTTTCCGTGAAGCACACGATACTGCACTCCCGGTACTCCCTGTGGCTCAGCTGGGACGGGTTTATTCCCCCCCCCCCCACGCATCCCACCCAACCTCTGCAACCTCGCCGTCTTCTCCTAAGCTCCTCCAGAACGGAAGGTTTTTCCTCCGGCAATGAGGGCTGATGGTCGCCTCAGGGCCAACCGCGGGTCGCGCTGGTAGACCTGGTAGGCCTCACCGCCGGCATGGCTTCCAGGGGTCAGGAGCGGCGCGAGTCCCGCGTAGACGTATAAAGGGTCCCTGAGGTATTTGTAAAGCATCCTGGCGTGTCCGGGTGCGCGTTCAAGTGTACCGTGCACTTGTAAAAACAGAGTTAAAAACGCAATGAAAAAAAAAAACACAAATATAACGATAAGTTACCAGGAGCTGCTACAACAGGCCACCACTAGTGCAGCGCCGTCTTGCAGGTTTATCGAACCTGTTGGCATTTAGCCACGGCCCAGTAAATACTATCCCCTCAATTTCCCATCCCATTCAGTGTTTGTGTTTTCGGGTCTGTTTTGTTTCAGCCAGTGGACGAGCTGCGGACCGTGGTGTTTGAGATCCTGAAGAAAAAGGAGGAGACCCAAGGTCAGTGGCCTGGGTGTTGCGTGTGTGTGCGTCACCACTGTGGTGTTGTGGAGAGGAGTTGTGGGGACTTTTTTTTTTTTCTTTTTTTTTTTTTCAAGTTGAGGTCATAGTGGGTCACAAAAGGGACGCTCTTCCTTCTGCCACTATCATCGCTGCAGCAGCAGCTGGTGTGCTTATTGACAGTAGTGATTATGAGCATAGCTCTGGTATCGGTCCCACAGCCACATATCAGCGGTTTCAGCTGTCAATCATGAATTGAACTTCAAAAAAATGATGTGCCATCTTTTTGGGGAGGGGGGGGGGATCTATTTGTGTGTACTTTAGCTTGAACCAGTCTGGTCTTGTCTGACTCAGTGGGGGGGGGGGGGTGGGGGGGGGCGTTCCTTTAATTTGTTCACATTTTTTTTTTTTTCTCAGCGTCCGAATCAAATGAAAAAGAGGAGGATGGAATCCATCCATTTCCCCCTCTCTTGAGCAGTCTGGTCTTGTCTGACTCAGTGGGGGGGGGGGGGTGGGGGGGGGCGTTCCTTTAATTTGTTCACATTTTTTTTTTTTTCTCAGCGTCCGAATCAAATGAAAAAGAGGAGGATGGAATCCCAACAGCCGAGAGCTCTGCGGAGATTAGCCACAACCCGCTGGCGACGCCCAAACCTGTACGAGTTCTCATCTCTGGGGAGAAAGGAGACTCGTCTGTGGTCAAGTACAAGATCACGGCGGCTCCGGGGTAGGTTACACTCATTTTTGCATTGTGTCATAACTGACTTGAATATATACTTCTGTTGTATATGTATAAAATCAAAAAATGTATAAAAGGGCTGAGGAGGGACAGTTCATGGGTGGAGTAAAATCCAAAATGTTAAATATATATATATATATATATATATTTATGGGTTTGAAAATTGTGACTGAGTGATATTTCTTTTGTCTTTCTCCTCCGTCTTTAGTGGCCACGCTAGCCAGCAGAGAGATCCGGCACGGATCAACGGTCAGGAGGTCCGCTTTTTCACCCCAGTGAGGCGCTCGGTGCGAATCGAGAGAGCCTCGCTTCGATACCCCGTGTCCCTCCAGGACCACGATCTCTGCGTGGCCTCCTACAGTGACCTGCTGTCCGAGGAGGATCGAGAGAATGGTGGTGAGGAGGAGGAGGAGGAGGAGGAGGGTGGGGAAGGCAGCCCGCCTGGAAACGGTGCGCCAATGTACATCTACAGACAGAACGCCGCGCTGGAAGACAAGGTGCTGCTCAAACTGGTTTACGATTGAGGTGTGATTAAGCTTTGCCAGTTTCAAAGTTGAGGAAAAGATAATCCACCTTTGTTACATAGAGAAGAGTCAAATATGAGCGTACGTGTGTGCTTTCTGACGTTGTCTTTGAGGGGGGGGGAAAACAACTTGTTTTATCCATAATTTTGAATCTGGCATTTTAGGAATTAAGTTGATGTTTTCTTTGAGTTCCTTATTTCTCACACTTGCTGCGTGAGGCGATATTGGTTTTATACTCCGAGTTATTTTGTATCACTTTTAACTACTGTGTATGTAGTTATGTAAAATAAATGGGGCTTTTTCATACTTATCTGTGTGTGTGTGTGTTTCTATGTATAGCATGAACTGACTCGTACAGGAAGCTTGACTTCATGACGTTCTTGGGGATGGCGAGTGGGTTTATCAATGAATCTAGCAGTGATTTAAATGCAGAATCAAGACTGTCTAGCTCCATAGGCGTGATATGATATATATTATATATGAAAGTGTGTATCACCTTGTTTTCTTTTTTTTTGTTTATCATCGCCCACTGAAATAATGAAAAACCGATCACATTCCAGTCCAGGGTCAGTGAGGGGGTTCCAGTTAAGCCTTCGCCATGGCCACTTCCCAGCATCCTTCATTCCTTCATGGATGTCATGCATCCAATGTTTTGGGACTGCGTCCTCGTTATGTGGAATCGACGGGTCCACCCTGCTGCTCGGTGCACACGGACTGAGTCACTCAGCAGCTATTTAAAGCGCTTCCCCTCTCTGCAGCTCGCGCAGACAACCAGCTGGAGCCTTCACTCTCCCCTCACTGACGGTAAGATGCGTCTCCGGGCACTTCCAAATGGACGCTTGACATTTTGCCTCTGCCGCCATCGCTCTGCAGGAGCCGTGAACTCTCTCATCAGATCTGTGTGGCAGAAAACTCGTTATTGTGATCATTCTATAGTCAATGTGAAGTCCAATCAGAGGCACATTAGGCAAAGTGAATAATTCCTGAATTTATGGGCATGTGCATGTTAAGACACATTTGTGCATAAAGTCGTCTGTTTAGATTCGTCGACATATATTGTGTAAGCATTTAATAGAGAAGTTAGGGATTGGCTTAGAGGTCTGTATGCACAAGATGTTAGGTATCGGAACCATAATTGACTAAGACACCCCAATCTCGTGGTTCCTCGATGGTCGTAGCTCGTTGTGCATATACCTAGGGTTGCAATGGCGTGTGCTGTCTGAGGGCTGATTTCATGATGCAACCTGGTTTTGGACAGTACAAAACACAGGCGAGCAGTGGTTCCAGGCACAGTTGGTCCAAAAAAGATGGCTCATATGGAGCAAACTTTAAAAATTCCCATAAGTCAAATGTAATGAACAACCAGAAATCAAATCGAAGCCCAGTGCAAAATGTTTCATTTCCCAGGGTCCTCTTGGAACACTTTCGTGAACAAATGACATTGTTTAAGAAGTACTACCGTTTGTGTATCATTCAAGTTTTTTTCTTTTATTTCTTTTCTCATGTTAGCGTGCAGAGACAGCATGGGCTGCAGGAAAAGCAAATGTTTTCTGAAAGTTAAAGGTGGGAAATTTGTGACCATCAGAAAGTACAAGAAAGAACTGAAGCTGTGCCCTGTTGACCTTCAAAATGGAGGCAAGAACGGTAAAACGGTTTTCTAATCGCCGCCACTCTTTCTGTTTTGTAAAAACCCGCTACCTTGAGGGACAGCCTTTTTTTTAACAATTGCAATTATTCCTGTTTTAAAATAAATTCAATTCAAAAAGAAAAACGGATAAGAAGATGCTCAACGCTCGTGATCTGATTTTGCCAATAAAACTGTATTTATGGCTGTCTGATGTGAGCCATCTCATTGCAATTGAATCTAATTTGAATGATTGTTTGATGTTATTATAAGAAACGACTAAGGTGCACATAAGTAGACGCGAAAGAAACCACAAAAACCAGGTGGCGCTCCAGTGCCAGTTTGAAGAGGAATTCTATTGGCCAAAGGTGGTTGGCGAAAAACTGGAGGTAAATATAAACCTCAACAAAACCAATATATAGACTGTATTTTTGCGTATATAAAATGCAGCACTCTGTTGAAAGTTGGAAATTGATAAGAATTTAAATTGTTAAAATACAAACACCAATCCTTGTGCAGTATTATGAGGAAAATGCCTCTTTTTTTTTTTTTGCCCCTCATGGTCATTAACGCAATATTTCAATTTGTTCCTGTGTGTTCACAGTTGGTGAAGGGCGATATATTATCTGAAGGCCACTGGTTTGAGAAGGTGAAAAAGGAGGCAGGAAAATATTACGGGCTGCGATCCGTGCTCAAACCGTTGCTGTACCTGTCCATGTCAAACAAGCAGTTCTTCATCATCGACGACGATCAGAAGTGCGTGTTCCTCACCGAAGTAAAGGTACGTTTTCCAAAAAAAATCCGACTCTTTAACGTTCTATATTTTGCGACGACAGTAAAATCGAGCTGCGCCACCAGGAATTCAAATGTGCATCCGTTTTCTCCATCTTGGTCTCAACTCTGGTTCACGATCATTCCTGCGATTTGCTTGTTTCCTAGGGCTAACCAGGAATGGTCTGAAGAGTGCTCGGTTGGGATTGACCGCTTCCTCCGGGCTCCACCAGATCTGCTCCAGCTCTCAGTTAATGACCCAGTGAATATTCTCTTTTTTTTTTTTTTTGACGTCTGAGCGCATTCAGACAGCGTAATCCTGATTATTAGTGGTTCTACTAAGCAATCAAGCCCCCATTTTATTACACATATTAAACTTTTTTTTACATGAAGACCGGTTCTCCTCTCTGTTTTTGAACCATTGTAGCCACTGTCCGTGAAATGTGACTTTGTGCAACTTTAGTCTGGTCTTAGTTTAGTTTGCGTGTTCTTCTCGTGCCTCTCCAGAGTACTTCCGGCTTCCTCCCACACTCCAAAGACATGTAGGTTATGAAGGAATACGTGTATGTTGTCACTTCCTGTTTCATTTTGGTATAGACCTTCCTCCCTCCTATTGCAGACTTTGTGACTTCCTGTCTTTGTGTGTCTCCCGCCAGTGAGATTGTCTGCCCCGCCCCTGATCGTCTACACCTGTGCCCATTTACCCTGTGTGTGTGTGTGTGTGTGTGTGTGTGTGTGTGTGTGTGTGTGTGTGTGTGTGTGTGTGTATATATATATATATATATATATATATATATATATATATATAGTCCTCGTATCCCGTTAGTTCTCCAGTTCTCCATTTATAACCTGTTATGATCTGCCAGAAAGGTGTCCCTTTTTTTTTTTTTTTTTTCCCCCGTGTTTTTTTGGTTCCTGTATTTTTGGATCAATCTCAATACTTTTGTGCTCCTGCCGGCCTGCTCCTCTGCTGTGTTTTAGGGTTAATCTTCAGCGTGGGTCCTACCGTTCGATCGCCTCCTCACACAGAGTAGCTGTGCCACACCAGGCAAGTTTCCAGGCCGACTCTCTGGTGCTTGCAGACACCATGTGTAAAATATGATGAGTTGCAGTTTTAAGATGAAAAGATTTTCCCTTTTCTAAGAACGGGAAGAGGATTTTGACAGTTGAAAATTAAAGGTTAAAAAGGGGAACAGAAAGAGGTAACAAAACCAAATACACGCACACAGCTGTGACGTAAATTTAACTACCTCTACACTAGAAATCAGATGTAATTTTATGTGTACAGTAGAATGGTTCAACACATGGATACGTGAATTAATCCTGCAAAAGCTTTGCAATTTAAACATTTAAAACTCTGGGATATATATTAATAAGTGAGCATTTTGTTGGATATGAATAAATGTGGTCCGACCCATTTCCTCTTCAGTAGGCTCATAGTGGCCGTTCCGGTGGGAAAAGATGCATTTAATTAATCTCATTAAACATTTTACTGACAGATTTTAAATGGCATTGATGTTAAAAGTAGCACTCCCAAAGATTGCGATATCATATTACACAATTAAAAGTCAGTACAATGCTACGTGACATGATTACCCAGCACAATGGATTAATTTGACTGAAAGAAGAGTTTCTACATAAAGTCATAGTTCATGAAGTCATGACATGAAGGTTGAGAGACTAAACTTTATATTTGTTGTGTTGAGTTATGTTAACATGAAATATGTCATAAAGACTAATAATAATAATAATAATAATATGCATTTAAGTAAGCATGTCAGAAACTTCCCAAAGAACTGCAGAACACTGAACCACATTATTGCTAAACCATTAGAAGGCAAATACAATTAATTCTATGTAAATTTAGCCCATAGCGCAGAATAAATGATTGCTCTAATGATAATTATTTTTTTTATTTTAAATGTTTCTCCCCAGAAGCAGCAAAGTAATTGTAAAAACACTCAGTGGCTTCCCTTCCAGAAGATGGTAAGTAACCCATTACCTGTTTTCTGCTGCCCACGTGTGGCTCAAATCCGATACTGCATCTCCGGCTATTTTGTGCCGTAAAACCTCAGAAGGAAGCAAGCATTATTATCTGTGCTTTCAGCAAGTACAACAAAAGAGGAGGATGTAAACTGAGGTTTTTTGTCATGTGTTAGAACATGTTTGTTTTTTGTTAATCCTCATATGATAAAACAAAACTAGTCTTTACATAAACTTGTAAAAAGGGGTTCAAGATTGTGTTATTCCATGCATTACTGTGTTATTGCTTCTCATTGTCTTAACCTTTATTTTTTGATTTGACGGCTTATGGTTTGATTTGCATAAAACAGATGGGAAGTTTGATTTATAAAAAAAAAAAGGACAGCAGTGATGACCCTTTTACTGGGGGCACGTTGCTTAAATTGCTGCCCCCAATAACCTTTAAAAAAACTTTTTTTTTGTATTTCTGTTTGTTTCTGAAGCATTGTAATAATTCCCAAGCTCTCCCATTAAAAATTCTGTCAATTCAGCCCAGTTTGGTCTCACACTCCTGTAAATGTTGTATTATTTACTTTTATTTTGTGTGTTTTACTATATATATATATATATATATATATATATAATATATAGATGTGTATTATAATTTCTATTGTTTTTCATTTCCCATAATTGTCAGGCAATTTGGCTAAACTGATGTTTTTTTAATGTGCTACATAATTATTTATAGTTATGTAGCACATAACAATTTATTTACATAACTATTTATAGTTATGTAGACTCGATTGATCGAACTTTGATTTCAATTGAGAATCTATTAAAAAAAAAATTGGAGAAAGAGAGACGCTCTTTGTTACACATAGGCAGTAAAGCCCTGTGCATTGGAGGAATGATGATATATGGGGGGAGAGAGGCGACAGTGATACTGCAGAGAGCCACACACACACACACACTAACTGTGCTGCATCCCAGAATACTCCAGCTCGGTGGAATCGAGCTGATCGCCTCCTCCATTCACGCATGGGATTAGGATGACGCCGTGTCATGTGCATAGAAATCGTAGAGTTTGCCTGAGCGTGCGGCAGAGAGCATTCCTCACGCATGGCAACACTGGCTAAAAATAGCTAACGGGCAACTCACTCACCACCACAGGACGTTTGCCTCGGGAGACGTGGGATCCCTGGCCACTGTGGGCCAGAGTTGGCTCCCCGACACCTTCCTCGGCCCTCTACCGTCGTTGGCGCTCTTCTCGTTGACCCATTTCCTTTTCTCCTCGGCAATCTTTTTTCTTTTTTTTTTTGACACTTTTCATTTTGGCAAACCAGCTGCTGATGTTTTTTTTTGTTGTTTTTTTTTTTATCAGACAGGCAGATCAGGAAATCCAGTGGAAGGGAAAACCCCCTTTCTCCAACCCAAAGAGTGTTGTAGTAGTAGTTTGTTGTCATTTGTCAGTTCATCTCAGAGAGGCATCCAGAAGGGGCATTTTCTAGTGATTCTGCCGTGGTTGTGTGAAGCTGTTAAATTGCTATCAAGTGCCGCTACATCTCTTAAATTTGGGTTTAGATTGCCAGAAAAACATACTGGCGTTAAGCTTGCCTGATTTATGATTTATGATGATTCTGGTTTTCATTCACTCCTTTATTACCCAGCATGAAGTCAATCTACCTGGGGTGGTGAAACGGGAAGGTCCACAAGCACTATCTGGGAGAGCCAGTGAGCTGGTGTCCCGCATTGCTGTTTCTGATATTTATTCAGGTTGGAGTAGATCTCCTTCTTGTCTTATCTTGGAGGAAGTCACATGTCAGACAGATGGTCAAGTTTTTTAAGCAAATAGCCAATCTCTCGCTCCTCGCCTGCTCTGAGCGATGGACGTGCGGCTTAGTTTGGCTCATATCCTCGGGAGCGGGCCATCAGGACACCAGGGCAATGGGAAATAATCCTCTCTTTCACTGGCGCTCGGCTCAGAGTGGTATTACGTGCCCTTGAGCTGTCCTCTCTCTCTCTCTCTCTCTCTCACACACACGTGTGCACAAACACATTAGTGATCCTTGGCTTTTTTTTTCCCAGTTTGTCCTCTCTACACACGCGCACGCACACACACACCCTTCCGCTTGTGCACTTAAGGTAAATGAGCAGTGTTGGTACAGCTGAATTGGAGAGGATAAATGAAAAAGGTGGAGTAGAGGATTTGTTTTAATCATTCACTGGGCAGCGTGGGCCCCAGAACGTACTGATGACACTGTAGTGACACATCGCACAAGACAAAAAGATGCTTTAAACAAAAAAGCAAAAAACCAGCCACGTTTAGGATTGAGCAGCATTTTGTTTCAGCATTCTACAGTACATGAAGATTGGAAAGTTGTTGAGATTTGATGCAGAGGTAGAAGTGTAAGCATTCGTTGCTTTCCACCTTTCGTCTAACGTGAATACAATTGTAGCACATGTAAATTAGCTTGAGAAACTCCTTTAGGACTCTCATAATGAAATTGCCATTAAAGTGTTTTATTGTTTGTTTGCAGCTTTATAGTCCTCCTCCAGTGGTGAAATGTAAGTACATATTTTATTGTCCTTTCTAATTCTGCGCACTGCACTGTAAAATATTCAGCTTTTCTTTTTTTTAACACTTCAGTGCTGCTTGTTCTGTCAACTGACAGAATGTGCACCAATTCAGATAATTTGATTGTAATATCTACTAAAATATAAACGTAAGATCAATTAAAAACAAAACAAAAAATAATAATAATCTTTATTGATCTTGTAAATCCAGCTAGGATTATAAAAAAAAAGACCACACTTCTCCTGAGCAAAAAACGTTTTTTTTTTATTTCTCGTCGAAAGGAAATTGGTAGAATATTACAGCAGAACACACATGACTGAAACAGCTGCCATTTCACGTAACACAGTACAGGAAGAAGGATGTAGTTCAATCTCATGTGTAATATTATATATAGTATATTTATATCAATAGAAAAGAAGAAAAAAAAAACTATTGCTCCCAGATGTTTTCAAATGGCATTTTTCTCTGCTGTGTTTTCAAGTGGGTAAAGTAAAATTCAACGAGAGGTTTACACACTAAAAAGAAGTGGGACAATGAAAGTGACATTCCCCAAAGCATTGGAGCTCTGTGGCTATTTATTAAGCTGAGAAGTAAACTTGAAAACTTTTTTTTTTCCTCCATGGCAATATAGAAATAAAAACTTGAAACCGCCCTCAAAAATTGAAAAATCCCATCATACAGCAATCAGAGTATGCTAAAGAAAAGAACACAAGGCAGCTCCGCGCAAGAGCAGGCATGCAAAAAAAAACTAAAAAACATATTTTTAAAAGGAGCACTGAAGACAAAATGTTAAATGGGGACGTTTCATTTCGCGTCACATGGCAAGTGATGGAGAGCCAATTTGACCATACATTGATAGAAGGGGAGACTGAAACGAGGGGACAACTCGATGTTCTGTAAAGTGAACTGGAGTGCTGAGTGTTTGCTGACAAACTACTTCCATGAAGTTGCGTTTAAAAATTGCTATAACATACCGTGTCATCAATTTGTTGTATGCACTTTTTTCTTAAAAAAAAAAAAAAAAAGCTTCCTGTAAGGAATTAAAGAAATGTTAGGAAAAAAAAAAAAAAAGCAGGTATGAAATATCACCCTGGACAATTGCATCCAAGTTTAGTGTTTTAAATAAGCCACTCTAGGCAGCATTATCTTATAAATGTCTCGTATTTCTAAGACATATTTCAATATATCTCTTTTGAAAAATAATTCTATCTATACTTGATCTTTTTAGTAAGTAAATCTTTTCCAGTAGATATTTTTTCTTTTTCAGTTTTTTTTTTTCTCTAGATACAGCACCCCCCACAGTGGGTTTTTTATTGTTTTCCAAAAGCACCTAATTTGTCTTACAATCAGACTGAATATCGCATCAGTCGTTAAGGTCAGGATTAAAATATCCAAATGGGGCGTCCTAAATTAAGTCCACAAGGTCGGTTCCCCTTGAGACCGACAATATTAAGCATTCACTTGAAAATTCTTGACCAGCGCCGGAGGGCCTATGCTCACCGCATCCCCCCCCCTTTGACCAATGGGGTCCCGGGTCAGTTGAAACATCCTCAGTTGCCACAGAAGTTTCAACTGCAACCGGCTGACCCAGTAACCCAGCACCTCTTGAAGGTTGTTACAAGGGCACAGGTAACAATGCTGACACGTATGTGTGTGTGGGTGTGTGTGTGTGTGTGCGTGTGTGTGTCTATATACACACACACACACACACACCCCCCTAAAATACGGGTGGGACAATGGGGTCCCGGGTCAGTTGAAACATCCTCAGTTGCCACAGAAGTTTCAACTGCAACCGGCTGACCCAGTAACCCAGCACCTCTTGAAGGTTGTTACAAGGGCACAGGTAACAATGCTGACACGTATGTGTGTGTGGGTGTGTGTGTGTGTGTGTGCGTGTGTGTGTCTATATACACACACACACACACACACCCCTAAAATACGGGTGGGACTTGCCAGCCCTGAGAAACGCCAACAAGCCACATGGGAGCAGGCCTCCCCACAATTCAGATATTGGAACAGGAAGTCAGCACCTGGGGGAGAGGAGGAGGGTAGGAGGGTAAGAGGATGAGGAGGGGCGGGAGGGTAATTTGGATTGTCCAGTGAATCCAGAATGAGTCGTGTGCTTGTAACAGATCGCCGTTGTGGGACCTTGGCTGGGCGGGGTGAGTTTTTGTCCTGTGATGACCGCGTTGTCGTTGCGGTTCGAGACCCGGGTGTTGTGGGGCGGTTCGTCACAGGTCACACGGGTCGAGTGATGCAGGCACTCCATCCCACTCCCACGCCGGTTGCTTTGAGTACGTCACGTGTCGCACACTTCCTTGTTGTCGCCTCACACAGACCAGACCGCTGGCCAGCGCCAGGTGAGCTCTTGCCATTGGATATCAACCAGAAAGTGAGACAGGTAACCTACTGCTGTGCCTTGAGCATTGTCTATCAATTAATTAGCTGGGCTGCACGTGTAAGATTTTGCAAATGGACAATATATATATATATAGAAAGAAATATATAAATATATATATTTGTTTGTTTTTTCCCTCAATGGGGGAATCTCATATAGGAGCCGACTACTGCACTCTGTACTCATTTAGCTATAACATCCACCTAAACTTCTCTTATATAGACATTTATTTCTCAGTCGAATATAGATTAGATTTAACTTTTTTTTTTTTTAAGTTTGATTCGTCATGCACACATTAGTCGTTCCTCTCTCTCTCTCTCGCTGTGTGTTTCTGTTTTGCTTCCGACTTTGCATCATTATTTCCTTTTCTGTCAGCATCATCACCAGTGGCCCCCTTCCTCTCCATCAGTCGTCGTCCACGTCGTCGCCCTCGGACTCGTCTCCGGTCCGCCTCTCGTACATCTTGTCGCGGTGCCTCTCCTGGATCTCTTTCATCTCCTCGGCGTAGCGGCTGAACGCGCCCCCGAACTTGCCCCACGCCTTGAAGGGGATTGTTATGGAGTTCCTGTAACTGGGCTTCACCTCGCTCACCCGCAAGAACACTCCGTACTTGTTGGACCCCACGTCGAAGAAGAACCGCTTGGAGTCCACCATGAACGAGGTGCCCTCCGGGAGCTCGCTGTAGCCACCCGCGCCTCCGCCGCCGGCCAGCTCCTCTTCGTCCCCGCCGTAGTCGTCTATCAACTTGGCCAAAGCATCGCGGAACTCTATTAAGCCCTGGGCCGGGAGGGCGATGGTTTGTCCGGCCTGCATGCCAGACCCGGGGATACCACCTCCTCCGACTCCGAAACCGGGGCCTCGGTTGACGGTCTGTCGGATCCGGAGGAACCGACCCCGCTGGTTCTCCTTAAGGTCGAGGTAGTATTTGCGGTTCTCACGCACCAGAAACTCGCTCTTCAAGGCCCGCCTAGGCCCGGTGTCATCCCCGCCGGATGATTGGGCGATTTGCTCCGGGGTGCTAGGCCCGAGCTGGGCGTAGTGCTCTATGAAATCTCCCAGGTAGTCGCGGAACTCCGCCGCGACTGACATGGAGAGGGTCAGCCGACTTTTCGAGCCCCCGGCGCCGACCTCGGCGATTTTGATGAACCGGCCTTTAGCGTTCTGCTTCACGTCAAGGTAGAAGCGCTTGTTCTGTATGTCCAGCCGCTTCGAGGCCAGCTCCTGGGTCTCCGGCTCCCGCTGGTAGTGCTGGAACCCACCGCCTCCTCCTCCGCCTCCGCCGCCACCGCCGCCACCACCACCGCTGCCGCCGCCACCGCGCTCGCTGCCACTGTCCCCATCCGCCATCTTCGCCACCAGCAGCCCGTCTCTCTGCGTATCTTTGACCCCCACTCTCCCCCTCCCACCTCCGCCTTCCTTCGCCGAGCTCGCGGAGGAAACCGGACGCGGATCCCTGTGTTCTGATTGGCCGCTGCCACTGGCAATCACAACAACTATATGAAAAACGTGTGTTCTCATCCGTCCGTTCCCCTGTCTGTCACCGAAACGTCATCGCTCCGTGGATGACAGCGTTTATCGAGCATTTACAATAGGCACTCACACAGTGCAGAGTGACGTCTAACGGAAACCGACACAGCGGGATCCGTCTTTTGCTACACTTATTATCTTATCTTATATAATATATACCCCAGTTGCCCATCAGAGTCAGTCCAAAACAGTGTCCATGTATTAAAAGTCAGGAGTTATGCCCAACTGCATCCTGCTGATCGTGTATATTTGTATGATTGTAGGTCGGATGCCCCTGGAAGGACACTACATACACTCTCTCACACACACACACACAGTCCCGCCTACTTGTTGGTTCCGTGCGCAAAGGCAGACACGACCTATGGGCACGACGATCTCGGTGTGGGGGATGGGTGACCGTTATACACGCCGATTGGCGATTGGCTGAGACAAAGATTCGAAGTAGCAACGCTCGCTCCGATTGGCTGTCCAGACTCCCACGAGGGGTTGCATGCAGAAGATTTGCGAGAGGGTTTATTGTTTCTTTGCTTTCGGGAGCCGAAATTGTTTTCTATCTACTCACTTCCAGAATCAAATAACGACGAAGAAAAATGGTAAGTGCGCTTCGGCCGATGCTCTGTGCTTTTATGCGGACGCAGGCGCATTTGCACTGTAATGGTCGCGTAACTGTAGAAATAGCTGTTTTGAATTTGAACTCAGGAAATTCGACCAGATGCTGTGTGGTTCAAAAAGCTCGCCGAAGAGCTAACTGCCAGCTAACACGTTAGCATCCACGCTAGCATTAGAAGCCCCAAGTAGTGTTGCGTTGCTGTCAAAAGTAATTCATACACTCCTTAATATGTTTATTGGACTGTTAACATAAGTGCGCTCTTGGATTAGAAGTGGAAATTCCAGTTCATAGAAATGTGTTTGGTGGCGCTGGAGAGTCAAAGGCATTAGCAAGCTAAGTTGAGCTATTTCGTGGTCTCCTCGTTTTGTCAGTTGATCATGTGTGTTAGGTAATACGTTTGGTAAGGAAGGGCTCGGGGTACCTTCGATGCTGAGATGTCCGGGCGCCAGGCCGCTTACCCGGGGCCAACTTTCTCTGTTGGAAGTCGTGAATGGAAACTCAAAACTCTGGCTCTCGCGGCACATATGTTTGTGTTTGCCGCGGGTCGCTGGCGGCAGCCGCCCGCTGACAGCTTGTCGTTTTGTTTTGTTTTTTGTAAAAACAAGCTGGTCTTTAGGCTGTCTTTTCAATGGAATTTTCCCCCCTCTTCATTATTTGATTGCCTGTTACTTCCGGCAGCCTCCATCGCTGCCGCCTTTTGTATGTGATGTTTTGATTTTCGTTGGCGGGAAAGCGGCAACAGTTAACCCGGCAATTTGTGCCGTTACCCGTTTGAGCAGTTCATTCAGACTCTAGTCTATCCTCTCTTTTAACGAGTCGTTTAATCCGCAAAATATGAATTTAAAAACGACATCCATGTGCTTGGGCCGAGCCTCGCACATTTAAGGCCGAGTTGTGGCTTTTTTGTTTGTTTGTGTGTGTTCCTTTGTGTCATGTCTGGCCGTCAGTTGTTTCATGTCAATCTTCTTCCCAACAGGCTGGGGGCAAGGCAGGAAAAGACAGCGGCAAGGCCAAGGCCAAGGCTGTGTCGCGCTCCCAGAGGGCCGGACTGCAGGTAAACACGTCCCCGTCGCACAGAATCCTCTCCCTGGTCCCACAGTGACCCCCGCCTCACCTGTGTCTTCCTCCCGCCAGTTCCCAGTGGGTCGTATCCACAGGCACTTGAAAACTCGGACAACCAGCCACGGGCGCGTAGGAGCCACGGCAGCCGTGTACAGCGCCGCTATCCTCGAGTACCTCACCGCCGAAGTAAGCCGGGCCCGTTGTGAGCACGCCGTGTTGTGAACAGCGGCGCCCTTGTGCGGGGAGGCGTTGCTCCCGCCGACATATTCTCACAGGTTGTTGTCTTTCTTAAATGATCTCAGGTACTAGAGTTGGCGGGCAACGCCTCAAAAGACTTGAAGGTGAAGCGTATCACTCCCCGTCACTTGCAGCTGGCCATCCGTGGTGACGAGGAGTTGGACTCTCTTATCAAGGCAACAATTGCTGGCGGAGGTAAGGCCGAGGGTCTTTCAAAACTGATACACTCTGAGCGTTCGTTCTCCCGCTCTTTTTCCACGCCGGTCATGTGCTCGTTTGTTCCGTGGGAGTTTCTGCACCGCACGTTTCTTCAGATGCTAGCGGCCCTTGCAAGAAAACTCACCAATTTTCCTTGTCCACAGGTGTCATTCCCCACATCCACAAATCCCTCATTGGGAAGAAAGGCCAGCAGAAGACTGCATAGATGCCGTCTTGACCAGAGAGTTTCGGGGCTTGGGATTTGTTCGGACCAGGAGTTCACATTTGTTCTTTTTTATTATTATTATAGCAAACGAAGAGTGATTGTTAGGCTTTTGTGTTGTTATATTTCCCCCATAACTAGTAAAAAAAAAAAAAAAGTTCTGTAAACCCCTTAATGACAAAAAAAAAAAAACCTTTTGTATGTTATTGTAGAAAGTTTGCCTGGGGAGTATATGATTATTACAAGTGGTAATCATAAATTTGTTTGATTGGCCGCAGACTCTGTAATGTTTTATACTGAAAAAAGAAATTGTTAAACCATTTTTTATATAAAAACAAAGACTTGCTTTGTGTTTTTTTTGTTTTAGATTATTTTCTTGAAGTTACAATATTTACTATAAAACACATTTTTAGGAAGATAGATATTTTTTTTGAACAGCAAACTAGCTAAATGTGACTTACTGTCATGCTTTGAACTGCAATAGGTTAAAAAAAAAAGTTCAGAACAGTTAAGAAAAAGTGAATTGCTATGTTTTGGGTTAATGTTTATGGCCGTTCAGTGTGTCAAACTTGCACATATGACAGCAGCTGCTGTGGCATGCTCCTGCAGATTTACCTCACTGGGCTGCCATTTGTCACCTTCATATCACTACAGTATATAGTTAGTACCCAGGTATTTTGGAGTATTTGGAGAATTGTAAATCTATCTCTCGATCAAAACTTCATCAATGCGCCATTTGCTGAAGAAGCCACATGTGTACTAGTACAAGTTAAATGCCCCTGCATTCTTAGTCATAACCGTTTTTAGGATCACTTTCTTAAAAGCTGATTGGTCAAGGGAATGACGGAGTATTTTCTCTATTTGCCTGTTGTCTTTGGCTCGTTTTGACACAGCTACTTGAAATTATTTTTGCAGTTTTGAACTTTGTACATTTTATATGTGAGGTGCTATGACTGTAAAGAATACAGGAACAAATCTGCAATATGGTTTTCTGGTTTGTGTATTAAATGTGTTCATTGTAGATTAGAAATCTGAAGAGAGGCTGAGCCTAATTCACTCGGAGCCAACAGAGTTTGTGCAAATTCAACGTTGAAAAGTTGGTTCACATTAGCTGCCGATATAGTTAAGTTTAGTGGCCCGTTGCTGAATTTGTCATGCAGATTCAAAGTTTACCAGCAGGGGGAGCCACTGACTCAGTTAAACCTTCCTTTGACACTCGTCATTGAATTATAGTATTGCACAAAACAAGTTTTCTTCCTGAAGTCAACCAGATCTGCATCATGAATTTGCCCTTCACAGGAAAATATGATTCGTTCAATGACATTTACAAAGGGATACAACGACTTATTATTTTGATAATCGCTTTTAGTATTACTGCAAGTACTGCATGTGGCTTCAGACACACGATTGATGTTATACTAGCAGAGCAGAGTATGTTTTTTCTTCTCCAAACTTCTCTGCAGATGATGTTGTATGTGAATTGTACACAACTGGATGATGAACAAAAAGTGATGGGCCTAGTGAACAGCGGTCCAGAGTTTAACCATGTAAGCTGATTATTATATATATTTTTTAAACGGGAAGGTGTGGAGGAGGAATAATACGAATAATCAGCCTATTTCAATTCACCATTTTAATGCACAATTTTGAGAATGATATATTCAGGTTCAAGATAGACAAACTGAACTGGGGGGGGGGGGGGTGGTGGGTGGGTCTGCTGAACTGGGGGGGGGGGGTGTGGTGGGTGGGTCTGGAGACATTTTGCGTTTCGACTTCACCTGAAGGCCAACATTGGGTCGCCTGTGCACTGCGTACGAGTGGCACACGAAACACGAGTTCAATGTGATGCTCCGAGTTTGACACAGGCTGTGACGAGCCGTGCTGCGCGCTCTCAGTGGGGGCCTTTGTGTGGGAAGCTGGTGATTTCTATGTGCACAAAGCATCGTCTTGTCTGTTTTCTTCACAGGATTACATGGGGCGACACGGAACGCGTCGCACATAATGCTCCCTGCTGTCTGAAAATGGGGAAAACGTTTTCATCCTCTTCCCATGATGTGTCCTGCAGCTGCGACAACTGCACGGGCGAGCGCGGTGCGGCCGCATGTTGTCGAGAGTCATGCGATGGACTTGCATACGGTATATTCCCAGTGTCAGTCATGTTGCTCATGCCTTCACTGGCCATTGAACTTTTCAAGTGTTGTGTGGAAACACTCGTGGCTAAAATTGGCTAAAGTGAAAAACTTTGTTCATTCAGGTGAAAATGAAAACAGGATATAAAATGTGTGTATTTTCAAACTATATATAGTGGGGAAAAAAATGTCGTTAGTAGCAGAGACTTTTGAAGGGTCTAACTTTGTCCGACGCCACCTAACAACGCCTCCGCTTCTCGCTCACCTCTTCCTTACTTTTGTCCACAGGAAATCTCTCGGTTATTGAACGGATTCACCTGTACATCATGTGGCGTTGGAAGACCAACGGGTTCTGGGAGGGACTGCTCATGGTTTCAGTGCCGGCAGCGAGGATCCCGCTAATAGGGCTGACCTTTTGCAAGAGCCACAATGATTCCATTAGCACCTTTGACACCCACGGCTGCGCTTTCCTCCGCGCTGAGTCACGCAGATCTTTTCCTTGTTTTAGAGATATTTACAATATTAGTATGAGTCTACAGCAACCTCAGCAGCCCGCCCAGGCTGCACGTAGTCATATTATTATAAAATGTTTTCGGCAAAATTATTAACATGCTGGTGTTATCTATCCTAATGCTTATATTATATACCATATATTGTCCTAATACGTCCGAACACGCAGTACAGCTGAGGCTGCTGGGAGGGTTATTTGCACGTATTTATTCATAAACCACTGGAGTGAAAACGTTTCCAATTTGGAGAGGACGATGGTGCCAGTCCATCAAACAGACACGGCCCATGGTTGTAGGTCAAGTGAGCCACTGACACTGTACGGCCAAAAACAAAGAAAGACGTGTAGTGCGGTCACGTGATGTGTGTGACAGATAATCTGCGGAAAAGACCAGGCCCCGTGCTTGATTACCATTGAGTACGAGACTAAAACAGAACGTTTAATCCTGCAGACTGCTCCTTCAGCGGATTATGACATCCTCGAAAGTGAGGCTGACGCGGAAGAGTCACTCTCGGGGACGAGGCAAAGTTAATGAAGAAGTTGCAGCAAACTCAGGAACCCCTAACGCAAGTGAAATACAGATTCCACTCATCAAATGTGGCACGGAATGTATTGTCCACGCGAGCGCGAGCCTCTGCAGGAACACATGAAAGGCCGAGGCCGCCTCACATCTTCAAAGAGCGAAGAAATCGTTTGTTTATTCTCCCATCTCTGTCTTTACAGACGTCTCCGGAGGACCGTGGGAGGGTGACAGCCGGGAGTCGGCCTTCAGCTTTTATTCTCCGCTGCGGAGAGAGGAGGAGGAGGAGGAGGAGGAGATGCCTGAAACGCATCCGCATAACACAGTCGCAGTGTTCGAGGTAATAATCCACAACATTTGTTTAATCGGTTTCTCCCGTTTTTTTTTTTTTTTTTGCATACTGTAATCCATTTGCCATTTCAAACAGCTCATGACTGCATGGTGCCCTACCAATGGCTTATTTCCATATATCAAACACCAATAATCAGTATGTGAACTAGTGAACTATGGGAGAAATAGGAAAGTGTTTGTGTGCCGCCCTCCTTGTCCTCCAGGGGACTGCTGTGGGTTCAGTGGGGTCACCAAGAGGTTAAAACCATAACCACTTACCATTAAATCCCATGGTTTTCATCTCTCTGCGCCGAAGCCTGATCTACTCTTTCCAGATGAAGTGACTTAATGTTTTTTTTTTTCTCTCTCTCTCTAAATCCATTCTGGCTTTGAATGAAGCAGAGATTCAAACACACACACAGGGCCGTCCGTGAATATATATATATATATATATATATATATATATATATATCACAGACAGCATAGTTATACTTCTTTCTGAAGGCTGAGAGTGCCGCCCTCCTTGTCCTCCAGGGGACTGCTGTGGGTTCAGTGGGGTCACCAAGAGGTTAAAACCATAACCACTTATCATTAAATCCCATGGTTTTCATCTCTTTGCGCCGAAGCCTGATCTACTCTTTCCAGATGAAGTGACTTAATGTTTTTTTTTTTCTCTCTCTCTAAATCCATTCTGGCTTTGAATGAAGCAGAGATTCAAACACACACACAGGGCCGTCCGTGTTACCTACAGGTGTGATTTGTTACAGTGTGTGAGGCGCCGATTAATTCCTTGTTGGCTCCGGCTTCACGATGAAAGGAAAAGTAGGCCGGCTTTGATCGTGGACGTAAAGAAGATGTTAGATAGACGCTGACAGGGAACATCTTTATACACTTTGGGGGAGAGAAGCTTTCAGCGAGGCCTGTCAGTGACTCTCTCGCTCACTCTACGTGTGCCTGTGTTTGATGTCTTTAAACCCTTTAAACCCCAGAGCTGAGTTCAGGCAGGAGACGATGGGACAGAGTACATTTATTAGAAGAAAATCTTAAAAAAAAAAGAAAAAAAAAATACAAACTAGTGATAGCACTACATAGGCCTTGAAGGTAATAAAAAAAACAAAAAAACTAAGCAACTTCTTTTCAGCATGTCTACTCTCAAAACATCTAAAAAAACATCTTCACTCAATATCTAAAACTTAGACTAAAAGAATAAAGAAAATTGATGACTGAACTAAAGCTTTTTTTTTTTTTTTTTACAAACACAGACATGTTACAGCGGCTGAGAAAAAGTTCAAAGTAAGGTTTCTGGATTCCGCGTTGATACTAGATGTTTTTGCATTCAGAGTTCATAGTGCATCAGATCATTCGACCACTCGTCTATTGTTAACATTGCTTGAATGTCATTGAACATCGTGCGCACGCAAAAAAAAAACGCTTACAAGCGTCAACCGGTTTCAAACCTCTGTATGGCACGGTTGTTGGAGCGACGTCAAGTGAGTTTATCAAAGGAGGCACCTGGGTAGAAGTTCTGTTGGCCCCGTGTTCACCAGCAGCAGCGCGAATTCTCCAAATATTGTCACTCCCGTATTTGAGGCTATCGTTGGCCACATTTGTACCTGAGTAGGCATCCGCGAAGAGGGCCGGTTATGACTTTGAGCGGCGCACACACATCTTTTCAATGATCTACCAACAACTTCTCCCTCTTGGTCCCTGAACGGGTCGGCCTGTGCTCCACGGATCAGCACCAGGAAAACGACCTGCCCACCATCTCGAAGAACAACTTGTTGGGGTTCCTGAAGTACCGGCAGAGCTTCTTGAAGGCCTGGTCACTCAGGGGTGCGTGCGGTCTGCCTTTGGACTCGTCCAGGCACTTGTCGTGTCCGGCAGACAGGAGGCAGTAGAAGCCCTTGGTGGTGTTGTAGTAGAAGTTGCCGGGGCTGATCCTGGGCGGCAGATCCAGGAACCTCTCCGCCTTTCTCAGCTCGGGAAATGGATCCCGAATCAGCGCGTCACCGTCCACCACGTGGATCTGCTCCCTGGGGAAGACCTCCAGCCAGCGGGCCAGATGCTGGTGGTACAGGCTCCTGTGCAGCGCCTTGTAGCCGGAATCGATGTGACCCTTGCGGAGCAAGAGCTCCTCTAAGGGCAGGTAGGGCTTGTGGCGGCTCAGGCGGTTGTGGAGCACCTGGGTGTAGTCGGAAACCAGCCGCTCGGCCGGGTCCCGCACGATGAGCAGCAAGCGGACGCCGGGGTTCATGTGCCAGACGCGCGCGGGAACCTGAGGGGCCGCGAAGTAGCCCGGGGTTTTCTCCACCGTCAGCTGACCGGGCAGGGTGAAGGGCATCTGGGCCCGGTACCAGGCCAAGCCCCTGCGGTAGTGCTCCTCTACGTTGAAGTAGTGCACCTTACAGTAAGAGAGAAAAGATGCACCAGTGCTGATGAGGACGAGGAGGAGGTGTCACGTCTCAATACAGTGGCTTGTTTTTATGGGTCCTCTATGAATAGCTAGTCCTTTTACGTGGTCCAAGATCATAAATAATCATTTTAATAATTCCGGATCAGTGGGTGTATTGCCTGCTGGGTGACATCAAGCTTAGGATGTCTGTCCAGGTAAAAGGTCTTTAGTACTTGGCAGTGCGGCAACCCCCATTTGAACCCCGTTTGTTCTGGTGCCATGGTTCCATAGATAAGCTCATGGAAGTGAAGTTGGGAGGTTTTATTGAATCGCCTTATAATCGGATCAAAGTATAAATATTTGATTTTATATTTTAATGGAAACTTAACACAGCTCTCAAGTCAATGCAATGTGGTGGAAGTAGATACGGAGATTATAAGATGGAAATCCCCGAATACCTTTTTGCACAACTAAAGTTTGTTACCTGAGTAGATCTACAATTAATCAATTCCAACATTAGTGATTGTACATCATTAAGTAGCCATGCGTGTTTTTTTTGTTCTTTTTACCTCCGCCTTTGCAACTT
Organism: Colistium nudipinnis; assembly: GCA_016785305.1. Taxonomy (NCBI): domain Eukaryota; kingdom Metazoa; phylum Chordata; class Actinopteri; order Pleuronectiformes; family Rhombosoleidae; genus Colistium; species Colistium nudipinnis. Next base: position 167,980 of record JAFBJU010026063.1, on the reverse strand, counting down.
CCACGCTCGGGTGCAGGTTCAGCATCTCCAGCAGGGCTCTGGTGCCACCTTTCCGCACGCCAATAATAATCGCGCCTGGAAGCCGCTGCTGGGTGGCGTTGTACAAGGAGGAGGAGGGAGACGGTGATGATGATGAAGAGGAAGGGGAGGAGGAGGCAGAGGACCTGGAACTCCCTGTGCGCAATTCCCTCAAGCACACGGACAGTTGAGTCTGCAGCAGCAGGAGCACCAGCAGCGCTAGGAGCACTGTCCACAGCATGGTGCCAACCGCGCGCACACACACACACACACACACACACAGAGGTGGAGTGTTGTTTATGTGCACACGCTCGTGAAGCTCCCAAACTTGTACAGGTTTGTGCTTGTTATGAGTCGAGGGGGGGGGGGGAGATGCGGCGACCCCCGGGGGGCGCGCTTCAATTTCCCAACCTACGAGCCAAGGAAAAAGAAAAAAAGGGTCATTCACTTATGCCGTCTCACTCTACACTTTAAAAGCAGATCAAGAATTGGTGAAGCCGATAAAGAAGCAATATTAGGTCATTTAAACCAAAAACTGCTCATCAAAGGATGACCTGTACGCTGATATGTCCTTTTACAAAGTCTCCTGTCCTCGCAGCGGTGGTTTCGGCACTGTGCAGTGATTGTGGCTTGAAGATATTCAAATATTACTTTACATCATTGAAAATGAATGCTGCGCTGGGCTTTGGGGGTCTCCGCATGGAGCCTGAGACGCCTCTAAGTTCAGCTGAACCTCTTTTGTTTTGTATGAGGAAAGGTGCAGGTTGTCTCCAGGTGTTGGGTAAAGGTTTGAAAACTCAGTGTGTTACCGTCTGCGGTATAAATGGTCTCACAGGGCATGGTAAAATATACGTTTTTTTCTAATTAAACAACTTTTTTTATTGATGGCGGGCGGGGGGGGAGTTTGGTCGTCAGCGAGATTCACCACACCTGCTCTGCTGCTGCATCGAAGCTGGTCCCTCTCTCTTCTCTCCCCTGGCTTCCACTGCTTGGGGTTGTTGTTTATAATTACATTTCCTTTTTATTTCTTTAAAAACTCTGGAAACTGAAAACAGGAGGGAACAGCTAGGCTGAGTCTGTCAAAAGCATAAAAAAAAAAAAAGATAAAAAAAGTCCCGACCAAGTCCAGAGGAGGACACAAAGAGCCAGTGAAATATCAACATAGTGGAATTTTTTGAAGGTATTATCTAATAAATTGGGATATTGTGAATTTAGTGCAATGCTTTCCCTATGTTTAATGTGTGTTTGTGTGTGTGAAATGGGAAACTGCTGCTTTTGTGTTAGCTCAGCGTGAGAAGTTGTGTGGACCACGCACGTTATGTTTAGTGTCCAAGAGGTTTGGCCATGAGAACCCCGCTGCCAAGAAACACAAAATCAGAATGGAGGGAAAAGATAAGGGCTTGATTTTAAAAAGACAAACAAAAAAACACTGGAGGCGGGGCGGTGAAACCCCGAGGGAAAGCTGCAGAATGACTGAAGAGCTGAGAACAGGTAAGAGATTTGATTTATGCCCCCGTTCATTTTCGCTTTCAGAGCAGAAGTGCGTGTAACCTAGCGGGGGAACAAAATGCAAGCTATTTCTCATAGCTACAACGTCTCCCATTGTGCTCGAGAACCATAAAAAAAACCCATGGCCGCTTGCCTTTAAAGATACTGTCTCGCTACCCAGATTCTTTCTTCACTTTGACAACTCTGTGTGAATGCAGGGAGGCGGGAGTTGGTTTGTTTTGGGAAATGTTTACGGCTCCAACATTGAAAATGGCCCTTCAACCGCTTGCAGATGTACTTTCCTTCAATTAACACCACAGCACCAGACATTACACCCTCCCCTGTTTTTGTTTTTTTTGTTTGTTTTTTTTCATGTCGCTAGCCTGTGCTTTTCCTGTTGTTGTTGTTCGTGTTGTTACTGTGCTTGAAGTCGCCCTGATGTGATGGACTGACTTATTAATTAGTGTAACAATGTTCAAATGACAAACCTTGTGTAGCATGGTTCCTGTAGCAGGGCACTAATTGTACCTTTGGGGGAGCGCCGGCCTCCTGCGCTATCCCCTGGCCTGGTGACATTGGCGTCATCCGTGGTGCAACTTTTGCCATCCCATAAATGTGTGTGGGAGTTGTAGTGCGCAGTAGTGTGGGGGGGTTTGTTTTGTTGTGTCGGTGTGATGGGTGAGATGAGTGTTTACATATGACCAGGAAGCTGCAGTTACACATTTTTGTGAGGATTTGTTTTATTCCCTTTAGTTTTTAGTTGTTTTTTTTAAACAAAAAAAAGATTTAACTGGATTGTTTTGAACTAATGGCTATTATTGGGAATATTAGTATGCACGCAGTGACTGTGTTAACACGCTTTTCCCATGAAGAGATAATGTTAACTATGTTGACAATCTTGCTCTCTCTCTCTCTCTCTCTCTCTCCCTCTCTCTCTCTCTCTCTCTCTCTCTCTCTCTCCCCCCCTCCCCCCCCCCCCCCCCCCCCCGGGGCTTTTCAAACTTTTTTGCCCCTTCAGAGACATAACACTGCGCACACTGGCTGCCTCCTCGGCTTTATCATTTTCCGACTGCAGGCCAAAAAGCTTTTTGATAAAGATACGAAACACTGCTGAGACGGAGATGCGGTTTTGCAGTGTTTCCTGTGCCTGAGTAAATTCTGCCAAAAACAACGTTTCTAAGCAGGAAAATAGAAATTAGAGAATGCACGAGCATGTAAAGCCGGCCAATGGCAATTACACTAGTTAGTGCGTGTGTGTCTGTGACTGAGACAAAGAAAGATCCTTTCGGGAGGTGTGTGTGTGCGGCACGCCTGGGGTTAAGCAAGAGTCCCTTGTGACTCCTGTGTAAGCAGGCGGAAGTCTCTTCCCTTCCACCCCGCCTCGTGACCTTCCTCTCATATCTCCTCCTACCCTCCCCGTCACCTTTCCTCGTCCTCTTCATCCTTCACCTTCGTCCTCCATCCATCGGATCCCATCCCAGTTAATGGGACCCCGACACTGTGCCGATGGGCGTGCCCCGCAGCAGCCCCTTAGCTGCTCATGAGTGAAACCAATATTCGCCTTTCCAGCCTGAAAGGTTTTTTCCGTCGACAAACCCAATCTTGACGCATTGAAAATGCTCACACCGTGCCACGTTGTTTGACGAATAAGCCGCAAAATGACACGTGTGAATGAGTTTTCTGCCTTTGATGTTTTCTGTTTATTGTCCTACAATTTTTGCACCGAGAATAGATCTTTGAAGGATATGTTGCCGTATAAACAAATAAAAAAAAGAAATATATAAAAAGTTATTTAATCACAGACTTAAAACGATTTTGGGATACGGTCTCTTGCCGTGTTGGTGTAAATGAAACAAAATGTCTGACTTCATTAGCTTCGCCGCTTAACGGCTGAGCAGCCCCTTCTCTGAGCTCCGAGTTAGCCGCTTAGCTTCTGCCTAACGAGGCTCACGTGAGTCATCGCAAGTCCTTGTCTTTCCCACTCCAGGCTTCCCGTGATTTGCGTGAGCCCACGCGGACGGGACGAGAACATAAAGCGACAACGACGTGGCTGGCGATGAAGCCCGAATTCTCCATATTGACAAACACAAGTAGCTCGTTAGGCTGGGTGAGGGCCAAAAATGGAGAGGAGAAAAAAGGGAAAAAAAGAAGACGCGGTGGAGTATAATTATCTGCGAAAAGGCAGAGGCTTTCATCTGCAGTTTTTTTTTTTTCCGAGATTCCCCGCGTCTTCTAAAGTTCGCTGTGTGCGCGCGCGGCTCGGCGCGTCTGCGTGTGCACGCCGGCTTTGCCGATTGTGCGAGGGCGCAGCGTGTGAGTGGCTGTGATATCCAGAGCCCTTAAAAATCTTTTTTTTTTTTTTTCTTACTGAGCGATGGTATTTTAGTGTGTGTGTGTGGGGGGGGGCTTATCCTGTACAGATACACACACAGGGGGGCGGGGAGGGTGGAGCAGGGAGGCAGAGGTGCAGTTGGTGTTTGTGTGCGTGTGTCAGTCAGGAAGCGGGGAAGATTGTCCCCGGTAGGGGGTGGCGCGGTTGAAACGCTTTGGATTGCCGAGGCTGCCATATCACCGAGGCTGGGAGAGTCAGATAAAACTTTGGCAGACCTCCTTCCGTTCTTCTTTTCCCCCTTTTTTTTTTTTCATTGGCGGGGGTCCCGCCTTCATTCCGTCGCCCCGTTTCTTTCCTCACCTCCGAACGCGCACCTCGGCCGCTCCTCTTTTGCTTTACTGCGTGCCCACTCGATGGCGGCTCCCGCTCACCCCCCCCCCCCCCCCCCCCCCCCCCCCTCCCCCCATCATGTTATGATCACACACACACACACATACATCACAGCGGCGGGGAGATGATTGCCTTTCAGAATAACAAAGGAAACGTAACTCGGCCCCATCCGTTTCCCATCTCGTTCCCATTACCCGTTAGGGCAGGAGATGGCCAACGCTCCGAGGGGGGCGCGTAATCAAAACAGAGGAAGCCATGTGAGAAAAGACGGTCATCCGTCACGCTTCCGACCGCTGGGGTTGTCCGCCCCCCCCCGAGTTCCTCGGAGAACGGAGCGCAACGGACAGCGAGACGCGCTGTGGATCTAAAACAAAAGTCTGTTCTCAGTGGGTTGCGAAAATCTTTTTCTTTTTCGTTTTTTTTTTCTCCAAGTCCGACGAAGCGTCCCATCTCCCGCCGGGTCCTCCAGAGTTCAGCGATAAGATGAAAGAAACGTGAGGTATGAATGAGAGGAGGCAGGCGCTCCGCTGAAGGGAAGGAGCCCGGCCTTCTCCGTGGCACTCGGTCCGCGCGAGGAGTCGGAGTCCCGCTGCACCAGGTACTGGGCCTGAGCTCGAGAGATGCGCTTCGGCTGCCCGCACCAGTGGAAAGGTAACTTAGCTCTCCGTCAGAAGTTTGGGGCCCTGCCTCAGGGCATGGTTTCAAAATGTCAGGCGCACGCTCAGATATTTGACGATATATTTTCTGGGACTGAAAAGGCACAACGAACTAAAGGACACACTGAGCTGCGTTCTGATTTGATTCCAAATAGCCCTTCCGCGTCTGTTTCGTCACAGTCTCTGTGCACACAGAGGAAAAAATGACAAAGTACGCCTACGCCCGATAGATGAACTCTAATGTCTCCAAAAATACGGACACCTATGGAAATGGTGCCGATATCAGCTCGGAACTCAAACCAATATATATCAATAATTACACATTCCATTGAAAAAGTAAAACCGCAGTGTGCTTTCTACGTGTATCAACAACATACACATACAAATACAACATATTTGGGATTCATCCATTTTCTTGAGTCCAGATACAGGTAGTTGACTCGCTGCCCAGTTTACGTTGAGGAGGAGGAGGAGGAAGACGAGGAGGAGGAGGAGGAGGAGGAGGAGGAAGAGGGGGAGGGCTGATGCCCGCTGAATGCCTCTCCTCACCTCGTGTTTTTTTATCTTTATTTGCAGGCTTTTATCCGTCTCTCTCTCCCCCCGTTCATTTCTGGCTCGCCCTGACCTTCGCAGAGGTCCGTCCGTCTTTTACCCATCAGCCACCCGCTGCTTTCCGAATTAGACTCTTTGGAGAAAAAAAAAAAATCTCCCTGAGGGGGCCCACAGGCCCACACCCAACAGCGCCGCCCTTTCGCCCCCTCATCATCGCATTCACTCACACATGCATAATACGCTGATAACTCCCCTCTCCTTCCAAAACCCCACTCAACCCCCCCCAACACACACACACACACACACACACACACACAACCCCCCCGCCTCCTTGCATCATCACTCGCGCATGTTCCAAGATCTGGGTCAAGCGTATTAAACACCAAAGCGCGCCTGCTCCGTCGCTGCGGTTGTGTGTGCGCATGTTTACCGCGTGCGCGTTGAGCATGCATTTTTGAGCGTGTGTGCATGTGAGAGATTTTGTGTGTGTGTGTGTGTGTGTGCGCAAAAGTGGGGGTTGAGCCGTTGTTTTTACCAGAAAGTGAAGGGTGGCAGCCTTTGATAGGGAAATGCAGTTTTAATCAAAGGAACCTGTGTGCGTGCGCGTGCGTTCGTGGAAATGCAAGCTGTTTTTGTAATTGTGCGCGCGCGTCTGTGCGTGCGTGCGCGAAAGTAAGCAAAGCATGTTTGAAGTGCGAGTGTAAATTTCGCTCTCACTAAAAGGGCTTTTGGCCTGTATGACTGATCTTCTTCATTCATTGGCAGACACTCCACATGGCAGTCCTCATGTGGGGTGTGTGCAGGCGTGCGTTAACGTGTGCGTCTGTATGCGGCCCACCTGCCACAGCGCCTCGGCCACACAATGGCCTTTGCATTTAGATAGGCGAGATTGATTCTTTTTATTTTCTGTTGACAAATGTCACACACTTCTCGCCACTTCTGGACTCGCTCCTCTCGCGAAAGAGAGTCAGACCACGATTTCGAGTTGTTGCTCAGGAAAATCATAATTAGAAACAGCAACACAACGTCGTCATTACATTCTCCCGCCAGCGTGCGTCATCGGTCCAAGCCAGTGAAGAAAACGACTCTCCTAACCCTGACAACTCTGAGCGCCTCAAACTTCGCGGCCACAGTTTGAAGAGGGCTCGTTTATGATTACGCTTGACAGATTCTCACAAGGCTCAAGGCCATAGTCCATGAAAAAAAAAAATGTTTTTTGCACTTCTCAAAAGTCACGGCAAATACACTAATAACCTCTTACGGTCAAACAAAAATAAAAGTACCCCGATATCATATGGAGGTCTAGATTTTGTGAGGACGGAATCAAATCTGAATGAAAGGAGGGGTGACAAAGTGCTGTTTTCGCCAATTAAAAAAAAAAAATATATAACTTAGTTCATTTTACGCGCGAAAGTTTCCGACCCCAAAAAAAAATAGATTGTTTATTATTTGATCCATGACCTGTGTAACAGTATGAATAGGTAAAATTAGTTTTTGGAGAAAATTGAGCACACGCACACAACACAGTATCCCCGACCTCACTTATACTGATTAATTCACCATCCCGGATGCTGGCCGCATCCTCGTTTACACACCCACACACACGCGCGCACACACACACACGCACACAACATGCGTTGTCTCTCTCACACCGACAGCTTGGCCTGACGGCGAGAGGAGCCTGACCTGTCAGAGTGGATTTAACCCAACTGTCACTGAAGCAAAGGGGGACACACACATGGCATCGTTGTGAGTGTGTGTGTGTTTTTTTTGTGGGGGGGGGTGGGGGGGGGGGGGGGGGGGGGGGGGGGGGGGGGGTAGAAAAATGGGCCGATTGGGGAGGTTAGCTGCTTATCGGGGCCACAGAGGCCGTCAAACAGCTTTTTCAGGGTGATTTGAGTGTCGTCTGCTGTCTGTGTGTCGCGCTTGCGTACATGTCGGTGCCTGGAACGAGGGCGGGCATACAGATGGGGGGGGCAGGCAATGTTGTGTCTGGTCAATACGATCACGGGTCAGTGAGCCCAGATATTATCCGTGTCCCGAAGTGTGTTTTTTTTTTTCTGGGTTAAATACTGTACAGGCAGAGGGCGAGGGGGGGGGGAGGGGGGACGACAAAAACAAGGGGAGAACAAAACCGATGCGTGTTGATGTAGGCGAGGCAGGACCCCGGGGTCGGAGAAGGAGGAATGGAAAAAAAAAAAAAGAAAAAGTGAGCGACGAGCACAGAGAGGGAGAAAGTGATGTACCTGCATGCACCGTTACCATGGCAACCATGGCTGTTTCCATCCCTCTCACCTGGGAGGCGGACCCCCGGGGAAGCGGGTCGGACGGGGGGGGGGGTTTATTAAAGTGAGGGAGAGTGTGAGGGATGGGAAGAAACCAGGTGAGGAAAAACGGCAGGGAGAGGATCAGTGGACAGAGGGCGGGAGGGGGGGCAGCGGGTACAGATGAAGCCCCAGTGGGTGCGGTGTCGCAGCCAAACGGGGCCCCGGAGTGACAATAATAATGAGCCAAACCGGCTGCTGGGGGCTTTGATGTCAACGGGGAAAAAAAACAAACAATGGCTAGTCGGACTAGTGTTTGTCTGTTTAGCAGCCAGACACACAACAGGGCACACAACGCCGCTTCATTTGGGATATTTCAAATATAATACTTGTTTTATTGTGGGGAAAGTCGTCGCCCACATAGAGCCATCATTTAATGGGGAGTGGGAAAGTTAGTTCAAAGTGAAGGACTGCAGCTCTGACTCTCTCTCTCTCTCTCTCTCTCTTGTAGTTGTGTTATTTGCTCATCTTCACACATTGGCGAAAAAGTCATGCACGCCCCAAAGGGTTGCCGTAACTGTGCGTTTAACAAAGAAATAAAAATAAACTCCACAGATGACGGCGGAAAGGTCGGCGGCTCATTAGGACGTGAGATTCTAACACACGCCGCTTAAATGCATGCTCAGCGCGCACACACTTTTATTCACACACGCACGCGCGCGCGTTGTGTCATTGCCGGACACATGACACTCTCGTCGCTGTGTCGGATCTGTTTCTGTTTTCCCAGAGTTCCATTGGTCCATTCTTTCCTTCCTGCCTTTTTCTTTCTCTCTCTCGGTGTCCCGCTGACTTCCCAGACGGACTCACTTGTCCCCTTAATGCACAAATACACGCACGCACTTTGATCCCCCATTCACATACAACACATGTATACGCATCAACACGCACCATCGCATTTGCACACGCATGAACGCGGAGGGACATGACGTGCCTAGCAGGGGGCGGTTTTGATTGACCAAGCACTTTATGGCTCTTCAGTGGCTTAATTGCCTTGATACTTAACCCTCACACACGGCCTCCTTCCCCACTGACACACACGCGCACCCACACAGACACACACACACACACACACTACCACCCAGCTTGTGATTTTAACCCCTTCATGCTACTGTCTGGAATCCATCAAGGTCCCACCGTGAAACCGAAGAGCCGTTCCTCCCTGTGCACGTTTTTAAGTTTGACCCCGCTGACCTTGTTGTGATCATTTTCTCGTACATTTTGGAAGCAGGCCAGGATTCGTGTCGGTGGGTTTTGTTACTGCGCAGAGCCGCTCAATATGTGGGAGATTGGGTTGATTGATTGTAATTGTTAGAACCCCAGGAAGTGTGTGGGCTGTAGAAGGGGCAGACAGTAGGATGGGACAAGGGTTCAAATGACATGAAATGAGAGGTTCAAGGCTGTTATAATATATAATAATAATATAATAATAATATATGGTGGTGTCCCAGCCATATATCAGGTCTTTTGGTGTCGGAAACATTAAAACCCATGAGGTCCCACCATAAGTGACGGATGAGGCTGGAGCTGTCAGGAGAATCATAAAAATGGTGCTTAAAAGTTCGGATGGTTTGAAGTCGGCTGAATACGAGTCTCCTGGAAGGGCGCCGCCTGACTTTGTGTGTAGGTGTGTGAAGGCGAGTGTGCGTGTGTGTTACAGGGGACTCGGCTCTCTGGGTGCCCTGTTGGACAGGAAGGACTCGCGTTTTTACGTTATTGTGTTGTGAAGTGGGAAACGCCGAGGTGTCCGACGGCTATGACTGGTCATGGCATGTCTGATGAAACGCACGCACGCACACACGCCGACACAAAGTCGCGCGCGGTAATGTGCCTTTCGCACAGAAATGCTTATGGAGGTTGCCGGGCTTGCCACATTACGGGATTTTCGGGAGCGCATCACAGCAAAGGGGGTAAGAAATAGAGGACTGTCTGTTTTTTGGGTCTGTCTGTGTGTGCGCGTGTTTGTGTGTGTGTGCGCACACCCCGGTTCAGAGCGCTTCAGAGGAGGTACGTATGCACTCTGCTCATAAATAAAATCCATGCATTATTCATGGATGCTCCAGCTAATGCCCCTTAATGTGCCCAAACAGCCATAATGTACTTTGCCATCAAGGTGGCAGAGACCTGTCACACACACGCACACACACGCACGCACGCGCACACACACACACACCTGTCAAACTGCCACCCCAAGACAGACACAACCGCTCTTATCACCCTCTTAAATTGTTCCGCTTTCCGGATTTTCTTTTTTCTTTTTTCATACACTCACTCCGTCTCGGCACATTTCCATTGAACTTTGCCGGATCTCTCCCTGATTCTGTCACTCTTCCATCTCCCTGCTCCACCACGCCTGCCCCCACTTTTCCTTTGTTTCGGAACGGAACACACGCAATCTCGTTAGAGGTTCAAAAAAAAAAAAAAAAAAGAGAATTCGTACGGTGTCCCCATCAGTTTGCGTGGAAATCAAATCGGTTGAGTTCGGATGTGCGCGGGAAAGAGTTCGGAGAAAAGCGACAAGCCCC
>JAFBJU010026063.1:122225-157115 GCA_016785305.1 Colistium nudipinnis | reverse complement strand
GAGAGAGAGAGGGAGAGAGAGAGAGAGGGGGAGGGGGAGGGGGGGGAGGGGGGGGGGGGGGGGAGGGGGGGAGGGAGCGAGGGAGAGAGAGAGAGAGAGAGAGGGAGGGAGGGAGCGAGGGGGGGAGAGAGAGAGAGAGAGAGAGAGAGAGATTAGCTCTCGCACAGACACATCTCTGCCCGAGGGGAACACCCCCTCTCCCTCGCTGCCCTCCTTTCTCCCTTCTTGTCTTTTTTGTTTCTTCTCTCCCATCAGACCTTTCCTTTCATCCGATCACCTTGAAAGACTGGTGGAGGCAAAAAGAACACCGCTCACCATCATCCCTCCCTGTCTCTTATACACATCTAGATGTGTATAAGAGACAGAGAAAGGTGTCCTACCTGACTGAGGTTTTCCCCAAATGTTCTCTGCTCCAGTATTTCTCTTTCTTTCCTTCCTTCCTTCCTTCCTTCCTTCCTTCCTTCCGCTCGTCAGCCTCCCAGGGTGTTCCTCGGGAGGTGTGTGTGAGGTGTGTGTGCGCGTGTGTGTGTGTGTGACGGCGTGTGCGCGTTGTGGTGAGTTGAGAGAGAGAGAGTCAAGGAGAGAGAGGGGCTCTGCTTTGTGCAGCCGCTCTCGCTGAGCTTGTTGTTGCAACTGACTGAGTGACTGGGAGAGAAGGAGAGTGTGTGTGTGTGTGTGTGTGTGTACACATGTGAGAGAGAGAGAGAGGGAGAGAGAGAGAGGGAGAGGAAGGGAGGGAGCGAGGGGGGGAGGGAGCGAGGGAGAGAGAGAGAGAGAGAGAGGGAGGGAGGGAGCGAGGGGGGGAGAGAGAGAGAGAGAGAGAGAGAGAGATTAGCTCTCGCACAGACACATCTCTGCCCGAGGGGAACACCCCCTCTCCCTCGCTGCCCTCCTTTCTCCCTTCTTGTCTTTTTTGTTTCTTCTCTCCCATCAGACCTTTCCTTTCATCCGATCACCTTGAAAGACTGGTGGAGGCAAAAAGAACACCGCTCACCATCATCCCTCCTCTGCTCCACCTCGGCCCTCGTCCGTGCTCCCGCTTGATTTTCCGTTTTTTTTTTTACCTCCGCTTTTCTTGTCTTTCCTCTTCATATTCCCCTCTTCGGGTTTGCCGTTGGCTGCTGAATCATACGTAGATTACAGAGAGCCGGCATTAAACGGCCCAGAGGGAACGGGTCAACTCCAATATCTGTGATGGGTGTGTCCTCCTGAGCTATTGCTCTTCGTTTGACTTTGTATGAGTGAAATTGCATGACTTTATAAACATTTAATAATTTTTCACTTTCAATCGTTTTTTTTTTTCCAGCTTTTTGTCCGTTTCATCGCCAATTTTGGCCCATTTCAGGCACAAGCTGTCTGTGAAGTGTGTCCGCTGTCGGCACTTGACTCAATTCTCTGGTGAACGTCATCACGTATAAGTATTTTTGATTTTAATTGGAAGATACGTCTGATCACAGCACATCTGTCAGGTTTAGATTTGTCAGAAATAAGAATTTTAAGAACGACCAAGATTTCAATTCATTTACATTATACTTGACTAAAGTTGATCAAATAAGGATAAAATACTTTCACTTTCTGTCGCTGATTGAAGAAAAAAAAAAAAAAGTTAAAACACAAAGGGAGATGTTTATTTATTATTATTTTTTTGCCCATCCAGATGCCATCCAAATCAATTCAAACAACCTCTCGTGATGAAATAATGGCCGGAAAAAAAAAAAAAAGATGACAGCCCAATTGAACAATGAAGGATAATTGGAAAAGACAGCAGCTCAATTTAACCTTGACCCCTACCCGGTTTTGTGTGAGCCCATCGCGGCGATTATGGAATTCAACTTCAGCGGGCTAATCTGCTCTGGATCCACTCTAAACTGCTCCTCAGGAGGCTGAGCCTCTGTGGCTGTGGATTAGGTGCATTTTAAAAGCTTAGGTTTGCTTTATTTAGGGGTAAAACACCACCATTTCAACCTTCATGGTGAAGCGCGTCGAATGTCCACACGCATGTGGGCCTCGGGGTGCCTTTGGCGTTCGGGCTGCCCCAGCGGAGGAGTCCAGGACGAGAATGTCCCGACTTCAGTGCATTTCTGAAAGCAGCTTTATTGTCCCTGCCGTATACCAGAAAAGCTGGAACCAAACTGAGACGACCTGATTTTTTTTTCTGTACAAAACCATATCTGCGCAGCTTCAATAGGAGTCGTCAGACATATCACCAGCCATAAAATATAGTTCTTGGTTCGATAAAAGACGCCCCAGTCTCTAGTCTCCTCCTCCCCTTTAAAGAGGTCACACTTCCAGGAAGCAAAGAAGGAAACTCTAAAACAAAGGCCAAAACGCGCAGTATTTAGCCGGACAAATATGCACACGTATATATATATCTCATTGCAGTAGCAGATTGGGTCAGCATTACATTATTAAAAGGTGGTTTAAACATTTGTTGGTGCTGTTTTTTCCACGGAGGGGGGTGGGGGGGGGGGGCAGGCATGGGNGGGGGTGGGGGGGGGGGGCAGTCATGGATAGACAATGGATAAAAGAAACAACCATGTTGGAAATGTGGATTTTATTTTTTATTTATTTTTTGGTTTATTAATTAGAGGCGTGTTGCATCTCTGCTTCACACACATCTGGTGTCTTTGTCTCTTCGCTGGAACACGGAGTAATACGTTGGATGTCTCATGCTTTGTGTATGGTTGTGATTTATCATCTGGCTCTGTTCTCACTCCTTTTTTCTGTTTTTTTGTTTTTTTCACTCGGCCAATTGAACTAATTAAAAAAAATAAAATAAAAAATGTCCATACAGACAAGTTCACGGATACACACTTGTCAATCCAACGGGTTGGATTGCAGAGACAAAGCACTGTCCTATTACTCGCACACTTTAATAATATATTAGTGCAAGTTGATGTGTGCGCAAAGTGTGTGTGTGTGTGTGTGTTTCACTGTGGGGGTGGGAGACGAGTGACTGGATTAAAAGTTGCCCCCCCCCCCGTCTTCCCCATCTTCCGGGATAAAACGCCCCCCCCCCCCCCCCGTCTTCCCCATCTCTTGGAACAAAGCCCCTCCACCAGCAGAAATACGGAGTGTACGAGCCTCTGTTATATCCGTGTTACTGTCAAGGGCGCTGAGGAGTGTGTGTGTGTGTGTGTGTGTGTGTGTGTTTTTTTTTCCCTTTCCTTTCCAAAACAAAAAGCTGGCCCCATGGTGAGTTTCTCAGCGCGGGGAGCGGGGGGGGGGGGGTTGCACTCGCCGAGCCATCTTCCTCTCCCTCTGAGACCCCTGGGAAACGCTCCACCCCTCTTCGCCCTCCCCCACTCTCTCTCTCTCTCTCTCTCCCCCCCGCCCCCGAGGCTCGAGTTAAGTTTTGTTCTGATCTGATGCTCTGATCGCTTTTTTCTACTAAAAAAAAAACAACCCATTCCCCCTTTCCCTTTTTTAAAATCATCTCCCCCTTGTGCTACTTTCCTCACCCTCCTTTTCTATTCGCCACCTCTCTCTCCTTTCTTGACCTCCTCTCTCTCCTTTCTTGACCTCCTCTCTCTCCTTTCTTGACCTCCTTTTTTCATCCTTTTATGGCCCTGTGTAGTATGTACTGTATATCCCGCATTTTGCTCCTATCTCTCTTTCGTCTCTTCTTTATTCTCCATCAATCGTTTTCCTCCTCCCAAACTGCGAAGCAATTTGGCGCTCGATCGGGCTCGCCCGTGAGAAAACCCAGGGGGTCGGGCGCTTTATGGGGCGACGTCGCTGAATAAATAAGCATGGGTAATTTGCTCTGAACCTGCAGCCTCTTGCTGTTGTTTTTTTTGTTTTTTTGTCGTGTGCTCATTTTCATCCCGCCAGTTTAGGGAGAGGAGATAAAGACACAATAAAATGTTTGGGAGACCCTCACAGAGGCTCATTACGTGGCTGTCAGGGAAGTTTTCTCACAGGGCTTGGTGACAGATCGCTCGGCCCCCACTTTGCTCGGTTTGTTCCTTTTCACAGCAAATTACCTTTATTGCATTTCAGTTTCTGCAGTTCGTCTTATTGGAGGTAATGACGCGCCAACTCTGGCTGAACCGGGCCAGTGGTGGAGAACAAATTGCGAAAATGATCACGCGGTACTGACAAAATATTAGCAGCGAGGCAGCCCTCACGCCCAATTTTGAGACTGCGCGTTTTTTGACTTCCGCGAGGAGACATTTTATGCAGAGCATGGGCTGCGGTGTCTCCAAGCCCGGAGGTTGTAGCGCCACTTTAAGTTCTCTCCTCCATTCATGGCTCCGAGAGGGAAATGTGTGAGTGCCAGGTCAACTGTGAACATCAGGTATTAATAATGCAGGACAAGAAGCAGACCCTCTGACTACAGAGCGGTGCACTGCGACTCTCCATCTCCCCATCCCATAACGCAACACAGAGCAGGAGCTTTAGTAATATCCGAAAATTCTGCCACACTGGCTCAAACTAAGCGAGTGTGTTTATTATTAATAATAATAATCATCATCATAGTCCAACTCCAATAACCCCTTTGTTTAATTGTCCCCTCCAGGATACAAGCTGCAGCTTGTTGAAAATGTGGTGAGGTTTAACATCTTCCCCTTATTGTTTTTACTTGAGAAATTCCAAAAATCAGCAACTTAAAACTGAACACTGAGAAATATTTGTTAGAAGTGAGAGTAGAAATGTTGTTAAATGACTAAATGGTCATAAATGTTTGCCGGCATCCCCGCTGCAGCTTCATTCCCTGTACATAAAGGAGCTAAAAAATAAATAAATAATTGTTTCATCATTTAAAAGTAAAAAGTCAGATTTTAATTTTTTTCTGGCCTTTTCAAAATGCAGATGAGAAGTGATAAAAGCGTGAATCCCTCTTTGAAGATCACCAAAAATACATGCACAATCTAATCATAGTGCTATTTCCCTGGTGGAACAAACACGACTGAGTTAGCCCTCTAAACACGAGACTGGAGAGTGAGGTTTTCATCTAAAACAACAACGCAGATCTTATCGGCGGCCACCGCATCCTGAGCCAAGAGAGCCAAGAGCGGCCGCAAGTTGGCCGGGAGTCTGTGTACAGTTGGCGAAGTTGATTTAAATAAATATTTTAGCGCAGTCAGATTTTATTCAAAGCGTTTTGTGTTTTGTGGGCGAAAAGCTGAGGAGTCACCAGAGTCGGAGGAAAATCTCCATTATGCATTGGTATCATCAAAGATGTGCGAGCACGTTTCCTGAGTAAAAGGGTGATCCCATTCACATAAAAGGCAGTTGAAGTGAGTTAAAAGAAGAAAAAAAAAAGAAAAAGTCCCTTGGAACCGAATGCAGTAAAAAGCCGTTGCCTTATTTATGATTAAGCTCAGCTGTTACATCAAGAACAGGGCACATGGACATTATTAAATGTATATTATAGATACAATGCGACATTCCAGTCATTTAGTGGATCCAAAGAAATCATCTTTCCACATTTTGGTCACTTATTTAACGGTTTCACTTAAATCGGGCTTTTTCGACCATTGTTTTAATGTAAATTCGTATCGCGATAACAATCGATGGGGCGGCGCGAGCGCCAAGTATATGCCTCCATTGTCCTGGCGAATTTGACTGTTCTTCTCTTTGTTCTCCGCCACATTTTCTACCTCTGATGGGAACGGGCCCCTTTCCTTTTTCATTTTCATTATGATTGCTTCGCTGGCTGTTTGGTCCCTGGGAATGTAACTGAATGAGCTGAGAGGGAAATTGTGTGGTGCACAACCGAAGTGACTCCCTCCTTTCTACAACTCAACTTTCTTCGCAGCTACGTCAAAAAAAAAAACATCTTTCCGTGGCCACGTAATCTGATTAAATGTATTCCTCTGCGTCATTTGCTATTATGACCATCGTTCAAGCGCAGAACCTCGATCATTAGTCCTAATGATCTCTACATGGATGATTTGTTATTTTATTTATTTTTTTACGGTTACCATTGTTTTGCCAAAGAACTGGCACCGAATGAATCCAAACTGCCTCGACGGGAGCTGAGGGGTTGGCACGGCAGGTTTTTCGGCGTGGCTTTGACGATAAATGAACAGTGTTTGGTCCCTGTGGTTCCGCGGGACAGAAATCGCTCAACCAGCTGCTGACTTGATATATATTTTTAAATAAAAACCTCGGCAGCAAGGTTAACGCAGGTGTGTTCGCGCACACGAGGTCTCAGAGTCTCAGACTAATTACCTGCCCGGATGTAAATAGCTTCCCCGGGAGAGTAAAAGACACGTTTCTGGCAACCAAAAAAAAAATGTTTTGCTTTTTCGCACATTCTGGAGTGTGTCTCGACGCCGCCTGGCATGTCAGCACCATACGCACCTTTAACCTCCATCAGTCGACGGAGTCCCTTTGACTCACAATCTCACTTCTTACTTTGTACCGACAGAAAAAGGAGCAAAAAAAAATGTGCGCGGATATGCTCGTCCACCTGGTGTTTTTCGACTGTTGGTTGTTTTTTGTGCAGCCGTCTCAGTCCAGTCAATAACAATAGTCGGATTCCCTTTGGCAAGAATATGTAGGAAAACTAGCAAAAGGAATATATGTGGGGAAAAAAACAGCCCTGACTTCTTATCTATCTCTCTGTCACGCACACACGCACACACACGGCTTCGTGACGTCCCCCACAGTGTGTGTTGGTAGGGGGTATGTTCTAAATCCTAGAATAGATACCAACTGTCATTCAAGCAGATCTATATGCGGCGATTGGAAGGCCTGCGGTGGGACCGCAGGCCGCTCGCACACTGGCTGCCGCACAAATAGGCAGACACACACAAACCTAACAGGCCGGGTTACCAGGACCGCGCGAAAAATAAAAAAAAGGCGGGGGTAGAGGGAGACGTGAGAGTCAAAGAGAATAACACATCCGAGTGAATACAACTTCATAGCATAGACCCCCCCCCCAAAAAAAAGTCTCCTCCCGCACCTGTGAGAGTGACTCGCCTTTTTCTTTTTTTTTTAAATGGTCTCCTGCTTAATTTCACGTTACATTAAGTTCACCTGCCGGGACACCTGGCTTCCCGCTTTCCTCGGCATCAGTCGTGTTGAGGCGCTCCCGGAATCTTTTATTCACCTGTTTGTGTGTGTGTATGTGTGTGTGTGTGTGTGTTTTTTTTCACGTGAAAACGTTTCAGTGGGAATTCCAGAACTTTGGCTTGAGTTGGAAAAAGTTGACAGAGTAGAAAAAGAAAAAAAACATTGGGAAGCCTTGATGTTGCTGCAGCCGACGCATGCTGCCTCCTGCGTGACTTGGCTTCGCAAGAAAAAATGAAAATTAGGATTTTTTTGCTTTCTCTGTTTTCAGTGTTCATTTCTTGCGTAACAATGCCTCTCACTTTTATCAGGCGTCGATAAAATGCCTGATAAAAGTAATCAGGTAACTGGGTAGATCAGAGGAGACCAATTCAATTGGAGTTGTTGATGCTTTGACAGTGAAGTCCAGCGTGTAATCCTTCAGAGCGTATTTGCATAAAAGTATTGTAATGTATTCATTCGTTTTATTGTGGCATTATTTAATGCCTGATCTCAAAAGAGATCAGTATCAGCCCCTTACTATACATTTACATCGTAAAAATTGCACAAAAAAGGAAAAAATCCCCCTTGTGATAATGTTATCTAATCATGGTATTTAGTCATGCACATTTTTAAATTGCCAGATTACAACAAAAATGAAACACTAACATATCCTCCTGTGCCTGAGCTAATCTGGATAATCCACAGAAATGACTGCCTACAAGTTAATTGTACTCTGGAGAGAGTCTAGTTCCTTATATTTTTTAGTCGCCGGGGGAAATGAATGGTTTATACATTGAAACTGTGAGTGTCATTTTCATTACATTATCTCTGGACTCCTTAACTTTAAACGATGTCCCTGAATGCAGCACCTGAGATGTAAATGAGCTCCTCCCTCAATGTCACACACACACACACACACAACACACCACCGGTGGGACTTAAGTTTGCACCGTTTGGAAGGTAAAACAAGGTTTGTTCTGTCAACATGTTATTGATGTTGTTTGGGAAAAGTCTTTATTACAGGGGGAAAAAAGGACATAGTCTG
Organism: Colistium nudipinnis; assembly: GCA_016785305.1. NCBI lineage: Eukaryota > Metazoa > Chordata > Actinopteri > Pleuronectiformes > Rhombosoleidae > Colistium > Colistium nudipinnis. The sequence continues at coordinate 149,065 of JAFBJU010026063.1, read as the reverse complement.
TGTGAAGCCATTTAAAAGCGGCCAAAAAAAATGTTGTGTTTATAATGAGGGGAAAGTTCGAAATAAAATCCCCCTCGACACTCACCGCAGCAAAATGATCATAAACACGCCACGCACTCACATTTCAGCGGCGTGGGTCAATCTTGGTCCCATTTGCCCTGGCCTGAGCTTTGAAAAGAGGAGACGAGTTCAATCGCATAATCTGTTTAAAATGGTAAAAAAGTTCAAACTCATGATTCAAAGTGAAAAACAGGAAGCATAGGCAGCTGTGTGGTCATAAAGAAGGAGCCGCAGAGAGGGAGGGAACCAGAGTGGTTCACATATAAATGAAGAGACTGATTGAAAGCATGGTCCATTAGAGGCAAACGAGGAGCGTTTGTTTTTTTGGATGAACACACGGACTCGCGCATTAATGGCAGCCAGGGCTGAAATGATTTATTGGGAGGTGAGCTTTGTTCTCAGTCACGGGAGTTATCTGGGCTTCATTTGTGGTGAAGCAAAAATTGAACTAATCATCGGTCTGTTTATTCCCAAGAACTCTAACTGAGTGGTTAGAATTGTTAGTCATTGCTGAATCTTGTCTCTGGTTCCGAAAAGCCTGTTCTTTTGAATACCTAATAATAATAATAATAATAACTCATTTGACATCAAAGAATTCATTCAGGTTTTGGGACGACTTGAGATTGAGTGTAGTGTAAATGGCGGTGACCCTTATAACACTTTCTTTCGAATTTAGTGATTCTGATTTCAATTGGCAAAAAGGGTTTTTTTTCTGCATAGGATCATTCATTATTATTAATATCAAGTTGTTCATGTCAACATTTCCAACCGTGTCTGTAACCCCCCAAGCCCATCGGTGTCCTCTGATTAACAAACACTTATATGATGTCATATGTGGTGCAGTGTTTATTGTGATCATTTTTTCTTGCAATGACTTAAACATGACGGTGCCACAATGGGGCTAGTTAATGTGTTTTTGGCAAACAGGTTATTCACATTTCAGTTTCTCAGCCATGAGAAAACATGTGGAGCCACATGTGTGTTAACTTTGACGGTCACAGAGTCCCAGATGCCAGGAACTGCGCTCTGCAACATGCTGCTGACGGCTGTAGGCCGTGGTTTAACATCCACGGCATGCCAAAGCTTTCCAGGTTCAACACTAACCCCCTAATGATTCTGCACAATTCATCACATGAGGGACGCGACCCCCAACCTCAAAAAAAAAAAAAGAGTTGAAAAATGTGTCAACAAGATGTTTGATTGAAAACATTTAGCAGGTGGTTTTGGCTGGGAACATTATCTCGGCTTTCATTTCGCTGCAGACAGATATAAGTGTGTATATTTACAGCAGCGACATGTTATCTGGTTTTCTGGAAGAAAAAAAAAAATCTGAGAGATTCTTAGAAACATTATTAGGTGCACTGAAGCTCAAAAGTGTTTTTAATGAACCAACACCAAGCATGCTCTTACCACATTAAGTCTAAAGACATAATTACGCTCTACTTGATGTATTCAAACCATGATTTCTTCTATTCTCAAAATTGGACTGAACCGATTGGTGACTTTTGGTTCCGTTTATTTGTTATTATATTTATTTGTGAACTCGCTCTCAAAGCGGAAAAACGTGATGGATGAGAGGCCGCCCGTGGACGTCCCGATGGGATGAATCCTGGGGCTGAGTTTAAAGGCTGAACAGCTGTTACTCAAACACCGTGGACCTGCCTAGTCCGCACTACTGAGGCAAATGTGCGTGGAAGAGAATAATCAAATCCACACAACCTTTTGGCTTTAAAAGGAAATGTGTTTTTTAAATGTGTCTTGCGATTGAGATTGCGGAATGATTTTTATTTATTTATTTATTTTTTAAGTAAGGGTATGGATTTTAATTGATGATTTGATCGTACATTGAAAAGAATTGATTTGTTGAATACGTTTTCTTTTTGTCTTAAAAGCCCCTGTGGAAACATCCAAAAACAGATTATTTTCCACCATAAATACTGTATGATCCAGGGACAAAGACTTAATAAGTGCATCTTTCTATACTTATATGACTCTCCTAATTTCTGTAACATCTAACACCAATGACGGGGTGCACATGCATCTGCGATAAATACATTACTTCTACTTAGTTTTATGAAAAGACTTAAAGGCTCCACGGGGGTATCTCTAAACCCCAGTCTAACACAGCAATGTCACGAGAATAAATCAAAATAACGAAAAAACACTGTAAATGTGCTTACACTGCTGTTTTTTTAGTTTTTTTTTAAACAACTTTTATTCACACCGGCATAATTATCAGATTCAAACGGTCGCTGGTAAAAGCCAAGATCTTGTGCTCGTATTATGGATGTTAATGGTGGTTCATTGTTCATTTTCTCCCTGGGCCACAGCAGAGTGCACTGGGTGTGTTGTGTCTGGAGCCCTGGGTCTTAGAGACGCTCCACTCTGACGCTCCTCTGAGCCTCTGTGGCTGAGGTGAGGAGCGGAAAGAGGGGAGGGGAGAGGAAACCAGGAGGTAGTGGAGCTCGGCTTTGTGTCGCCCCGTGAATTGAACACGAGTGCTGTGGCGGCCACAGCGAGCCCCGGGGCTGGGTTTGTGAGCCGAAGACAAACCGTCAACATGTCGCGCAAATTACCCGTCAGAGTTATTTATTGCGCTTCGTCCAGACGAAGGCCGCCGCCACACAGTCATGTCCTCTTCATGTCCACCGACATGAACTCTCCCCGAGCCGGCCCCTGTTGTCCTTGGTGTCTCTGAAGGGTGTGTGTGTGTGTGTGCGTGTTTGCGTGCCCGCGGGTGTATTTCCCAAGTGTGCACCTCAGAGCTCAGGATAGGTTTTCTTGAGTGCGTATTGTCCGTTAGCTCGCTTATGCATCGTTTTTTTTTTTAAATAAAAACAGAGGTCAAACAGGAGTCCCCATTTTTTCACTCCAGAAGAAATGAGCTTTGCGATTATTGAACGCTGATCAAGCTAAATTCCTGTGTACCTGTACATTTGGCCAATAAAGCCATTCTGATTCTGATTCTGATGGTCACCACGGGGCAGGCAAACTAGGCAATTGCCTATGGCCCCGAGCAACAAGGGGGCCTCCAAAGACGGCTGTTTACATTGGTCCACAGCAAAGACAACCTGAAAGCGCCTTAAATGACTTGCCATTAGGGGGCACTGCAATGACAAGTCCATCCATGTGAAACGCTTTTTTTTTTATTTCTTTTGCCAGGGGGGGCCCCCAGAGTGTCTTGAAACGTCCCTGCTGATGGTGGTTACTGTCAGTAAGGTTTGAACTTCCTGTTCAGATGTGCTGTCCTGTGGAGAGGCACATCTGGCGGGAACGCCCCTGTTTGCGCTTCCCCAGCGGCGTGGCGCATTTTTTTTCCTGTTTTTTTCTTCTTACACCTCTCACCCCGTGCCGTGGCTAATTGGCTCTTCTTTATCGTGGCTCAGCGCTCGCTAATTACATTAAGGTCTCCCGCTTTGCCAAAGCTTTAGCCTTTAGCTCCCACAGTTGTGAGTCGCTTTGAATGAGAAGGTATTCTCTAAAGCTAAGGATTGTCAAAATAGACAGAATTGTAACCAACTGGGGACATCACCGTATAGTCCGTTTCTTGAAATCAACACATTTTTCCGAGCCTGTAAGTGTCTATCTGCCTGTCGAACAAGTGTTTTATTCGGTCTGAGCCAAAAGAGGATTTGATAAACAGCACGTACTGCATTTCCCCCCCTCATCAATTAGCTAACATGTTGATGTCAGCATGGTCAGTATAATCCTTCCCTTAATGTACTGCCCTAACCCCCCCCCCTCTGCTACTTACACACAACTGTTCCTACGAGAAGCAGACAGGCAACAATACGACAGGATGATGCCGTAGTTCGGCCCTCCCAGCTGCATGACCCCGGCCTGAGTGAGACTCTCCAGGGCTCGACAGGCACTGCGCTGGTCTGCAAAAAAAATAAAAAATGTGTGCGCTTGTGTAATTTCATTCTGAGCGAAACAGGTGGAACAAAAATAATGAGCTGTTTCACGTCTCAGAAACCCCTCGTGACCTCAGGTAGACATTAGTCACAACAGCTCACTTCCGCACAGCCTGCCCACTCCGTCCCCTCTGTTTTTTTGGTGGGGGGCAGTGTGTGTGTGGGCCAAGATGGCGGCTAATGATGTGCGGCACGCCAGGGGAAGGAGGCGCGGCCCGTTATTTCAGCCAAGGGACACCGTTCCGAAAAAAAAAAAACAACCTTCTTCATTATTAACTTGGGAACAGATTTGTATTTTCTATGAGCACAATGTGAGGAAATCTGCTGCACCTAACTGTCAAATCTAAGATAACGACACGCGTGAAAAAAAAAATCCAATCATCCAAATCAGTGCTCCAATATACAATCCTCATCACGGACACGAAACAGTGTGATTACGCAGAGGAGAAGAGAGCGGGAAAATGGTACAGCTCGGAGACAGGAGCCATACTGAGTTACAGTGCGCCTCCTGCTGAGCCTGACTCCTCTTTCTCCTCTTCTCTGCTCACTGTTAATGATAACGGAGGCCTCTTACTTCCTGCAGGTCAGCGGGTTACATGCATGGATTAACATTGACACGTATCCAGAACTTTTGACCCAAACCAGCAGCGCGTGCAGCAACTCGCGGACGCTTGCTAATGCTGACGATAAGATAACAACATATACATCCATGACATCTATTTATTTGTGATTAAAAAAAAAAGAATGTGCTAAAAAAAAAAAGTCTGTGAGGCGTGTAGCGCTGAAACATCACCAATAACTCTTTAAAAAAAAAAATCTAAACAGCACAGAGAAGAACTCCAAAATAGAAAGTCCTGCATGGTTTTGTTTTGTATTGAACCAAAACCTGATGGACACAATACATGAAATAAATTGAGAATGCACGCTGCATGCGGGAGGACAGAAGAGTCAATGGTCAAGGTTCCTGGTTATCTCCAGATGAAATTGTTTACAGTCAGACCCATCGCGGTAATACATCATGCTTTTATTCACCTTCAGTTTTTACTGTGAGTGCACACATAGGGTCAGGGAACATGTGTGTTTGATTTTCAGTGGTTTACAGTCCCTGTTAGACAGAACGGCAACAGGGACTTTTTCATTTGGAAACAATTTGGTTCGAAAATAAGTGAACACATTTGAATCCCCCGGAGCACACAGTTTATTTTTGAAAAAAAAACAAAACATACCCTGATATGTTAGTGCCGCCTCAGTGGAGCTGAAGGTTGTATATCCATCAGAATGTTTTATATACATGGTCCCAAATTCAGGATGCTTTTTGGCAAGGCAAAAACAAACCCTTTCATGGGTGCATTCTGAATTTGCACAGACAGAAGTGCTGAAACTACTAAAATGAAGAAGCGTGAATGTCAGCACTTCGCTCAGCTTCGCATCCCTGCAATTTAAATTTCACAGGGTTTTCTGACAGAAGAAAAAGCCGTTCGACAGGCATTCATTATAATTTCTGACATTGTGTACACTAGACATTTATGTTGTAGTATGAATCTAAAAATAACCAAAGGTTCTTTCCCTAACAATTGAGATGGAGTACAGGGGCACACTTTTTCCCAATTTCCCTATTTGTTGGAAAACTCTGTGTGTGTCATTCTAATATTCGTCTGCTTCCTTTGCGTAAGCACGTGCATTGGCTGTGGTTTACAATAAGGATTTGTCTCTCTTCAGACATCAAATATCAACCCTTTTGTGTGGTAATATTCTCACAGGTTATCCAATGTGGAATGAACCACTTGAATGTTACCTTTTTATATCAAATAAAAAATGTATTTCATGCATATAAAATGGCCACTTACCACCACAGCTTTAATGATTACCGTCCATTTTTCAAACTATTTTTAACATTCTACACGTCATTTCATTTCATTTATTTAAATCCTTATTCAGTCAGTCAGGGAGAGCTCACGTTTGGTACCGGTGTGCTAATGTACCAGAGAGCCTCAAGGCCTCTGGACCACATCAATATTAGAGCATACGGGGACAGAGAGGCACCGATCAAATATTCATCTTTCACCCCTCCTCTCTCTATCTCTTTTCTCTCTCTCTCTCTCTCTCTCTCTCTGTCCAACAGCTCTGCCCCTCTCTCCGGCTCACCTGCAACTCCCCGAAAACGGATGAAGATGCAGCGCCACTATATTTTTCTCAGATGCACCCATGTGATGCATAAATGCAACAGTTTCAGATATTTAAAGACAAACTTTGCAGCAGAAAGTGTTCAGCTGTCTGGAAATCTAGTTCCTGCTGACCTCCGGTGGTAAAAAAAAAAAAAAAGAAAAAAAAAAGGAGTTGTCATTTCTGATGAGATGAAACATTATAGTCACCTTGGTATGGATGTATTATCATCAGTGAGTGGCTGCGATTAAATCTACTGTCATGTTAATGATGGATTGTGCCTGTTAACACCTGTGATGTGAAAAGTGTGCTGTTACATTTCAGCAACATGACTTTTCAATGATTCATTTGTCTGTGATACTTAATCCTCCAATAAAATATCTAAAATAATCTATAATTCAACCTGAATATTAATGTGCATGATGGTTCAATCTATTGTTGTGAGGCAAGTGAGTCTGAGTTCATTGTTTTGGTTCACATTCCGGAGCAGACCGTGGCGCTAATGCGCAAAAAACCTGACGCCAACCTCCGTCCACCAAAACGAAGAAGAAGAAGAAGAAGAAGAAGAAGAAGAAGAAGTAAATGCTCTTACTCTGGAAAAAAAAGGCGGAAGTACGGTGTTAGCAACGTTTAAGGTAAACAAAAGCCCGATTTCCTGAGGTATCGTACTCATGTTCATGCACACATTTAAATGAAAAATAAATAAATAATGTATTTCCTACACCTAAGTTTGTTTCTTTAAGGCATGGACAGTGTAGAGTCTTCGTGGACTCTACGAACAATTCAGGAGTTGCATAGGCTAATAGCTAACGCTAGCAGCTATTTATCATAGCTACCTAAATGACTTCATTCGTCGCGCTACTTTTTGTGGGTGTGCACACAATTTGACGTTGTACGTTGAAAGTATCACTTACTCTGAATATAATGCATAATGCTCTGGAGCAAATGAGTGAGTTGTCATTAATCAGAGATCCTGCAAATGGGTGATGTACCAATCTCCAAGGGTTGGCTCACCCAAACTACCATGAGATACTGTCACACAACTCCCACTTTACATTACAGCATTGTCTCTTAAACCACCCTCTCGCGTCTCATGTTGCATTCATATGTTAGTTAGTATATATGTTTTGAAATTAAAATAACATCTTTGCAATAATAATAGTAACGTTGTTTTGCTCTACTAGGACCTGTTTCCAAGTTAACTCAGAGATTCCATGTGACAAGCGCCGATGGTTGTGGAGAATGATGGACAACCTGACAGCCAATAAGAGCCATATACCCTGTCAGTCGTGGACGGGCCTTAATGGCTGGACCACAGCTTCCGCCCCCGGGCCCCTCCTCAACCCACCGGGCAGCTCCCAGCACCTGGGCCTGGGCTCCTCTCCTCCGGATCAGACGTCCTCCTACGACCACCTGCAGGTGACCACTCAGAGCTGCATGAACACCGCCCATCACTCGGCCATGTACAAAACCTCTCACCTCAACAACGGCCCGTCACCCACCTCGCTGTTTTCCAACATACCCATCCCGTCCGCGTCCCCCCTCGTATCCTTCGCTCAGCCAAGCCCTCACGCTTCATCGGCTCTGTTTACGGCAAACCAACGGAAAGCTGCACACCCACCGTTGCTTCCCCAACCACACCGAGGGGCAGAGCGCTGCGGCTCCCAACATTTACCCCTCCTCTCCTCCCACGACCCTTACAAAGAGGCGTTTCGAGCCCCGTTAGGTAATCAGGGTTTACCAAGTGGACTTCAGGATCTTTCTATGAGCCTGCCATCATGTGGACAGCACGTAAACGCGGCCCAGGATATTTGCGAAGGAGCCGATGTGTCTGTGTCTGCTGGCGTGGCTCAATATGCCCGCAGCTACGGCCCATCCACCTCTCAGGAGCAGCCTCAGTGGATTCCTTCGTCACACTGCAGGGGTAAGATGTTTAAGATGACAAATTGTTAAGTCATATATATATATATTTACACTTGAAGAAAAGTTTTTACATGGTAGAACTTGATGTTGAATTCAGAGGGGAATATTTATATATTCTTTTTCCTTTCCGTTTTCCTTTCATATCAGTTATTTGGTTGCTCATAAGATTTAAATCTTGCAACACTGAATGCCGCCTTGAATTTGATCTTACAGTTTCTTTCCTTTGTCTTTCCCTCAGAGGCAATAAACAAATCTTTCCCTGATGCATCCACTCATCCGAACAATGAGCCATCGCAGAACAACATAACTCCCCTGGTGAGAAAATGAACAGAAACATCAAAAGTGACTACAGAAGAAATGTTCTTTGGGCACATATATTCACAAACAGAAATGAGGTGTTTATTGTATTGTGCTGTTTCATAGCACTCTGAAGGGCTTGCTGTGTGAGGCAATGAGGGATAGAGTTTTTTGGAGTTTCATTGATGATCATCTAAAGTACTTTTTATTTTATTTTTACGTTTTTCACTTTTATGTGCTTTCAGCCATACAATGAGAAGCGGCGTTCAGACCTTTTAAATCAGCGTGCACAGCTGCTTAAGCAACTGGCAGACATGGATAAACTTGTAAGTGTGTTAAAGCAATTTCTGATGTGAGGTCCATATGATGTGTTTTAAACACTGTTACTTGAATGGTAGACCTATACTGTTTAATGTTGTTACCCCGTATGGCTTTTATTTTATCCCCCATCTAAGCTGGATTCCATGCCTCCAGAGGACAACAAGGAAGGGCAGTCTCTTCACACACCTATTCCGGTAGCTAGATTACAGTTTTGATTCCACTCCTATGGCCGTACATTTTAGGCTGATTAAAATATGACACTCCTGCCACATAACTGATCAAAATGCTCATCTCCTTTTCTTTCTTTTTTCTTTTGGCTTCCTAGTCAGAGTCGCATCTTTCAGCGGATTGTTCATCACCTGCATCCTCTGGTGAACACGACGAGCCCTGTGATATGCCGGAGGATCCAGTTTCTGCAGAAACAGCAGAGGTAGTGGCGTTCATTTGTTTATTTTTTAACTACACTCTACACTTTAGAGTTTACTATTAATGATGGGTTGAACCATTTTAATGGTCACAGTCGGCAAACTACTGACCTCCCTTAATGTGATGGCTGAATCTTGTATATTGCTCAGTACTCTGAATGTTTGTTTTTTTTTTAATTGAGGTCAAATTAAAATATGTATTCATAATTGTACATCATTTAAACTGTTGCGTAATTGAATATCTGTAATTCTGCCTTGATAGACAAGTGTATCTGTGTTAATATATATACTATACAAGGTATTTCATATCGGAATAAATACAACACTCCAGGATTATAACTGCAATCATCTACATACAACTGTTTTCACATTTTTACAGAAAAAGGACGTTAGCTCAGATGAGTCAGGGGATGACAGTGATCCTGATTACTCCCCTAACGTTGATGGTGACCTCTCTGATCGTCACTTTGACATCGATTCCAGCTCTTCGGATGAATCTAGTCACAGCATCTCCTCAACGACATCGGAGGAAGGACCTCCCAGTGGGAAAAAGGCGAAATCACAAAAGTCCTTCTCCACGGAAAAAGGTGCGAAAAAATCAGCCAATCGGAAGACGTTCTCCGATGCTGTGGTCCTGCCAACTTCCAATAAGAAAAGCCATCGTGTTTACAAAAAGAGGAATTACTGTTTGTTTTGCGCTAAGCCACAGTCCAAGATGGCACGACACCTTGAGCGAATTCACTGCGACAAAGCAGAGGTTGCGGTCGCGTTTCAGTACCCCATCGCTTCCAAAGAGAGAAAAAAGATATGGAAAAAACTCATAAATCAAGGAAACTTCATGCACAATAAGGATATTCCGAGAGCTGGGAAGAGACCACGCACACCTGGACAAGCCAGAGACTTTCTTCACTGCTTGTATTGCAAAGGGCTTTATATGAAGAAGGGGTTGTTCAAACACATGAACATATGCCCCGAGAAAGAGAAGAGCGAAAACGAAGCAGAGTTCGGGAGAAAGCGCATTGCGTCGCGGTGTGCACTGGTAAGCGTGGGAGATCTCGGCATCAGTGACGGTTTCAAGACCATCATTTGCGAGATGATCTACGACGACGTGACACAAGCCGTCATGGACGACAAGACCCTCCTGCTGTTCGGAGAGCAAATGTTCCGTCAGTATGGCGCTGATTTGAAGAAGCACAATTACATAAGGCAAAACCTTCGTCAGATAGCCCGACTTGTGATGGAGGCTCAAAGGACGACGCCTCTGAGGAACCTGGAGGACTTCTTTCAGCCCTCCAGCTTCCGACACGTGGTGTCCGCAGTGAAGGTCCTGGCCGGCTACGACCCGGAAAACAAAGCCTTCAGCATTCCCTCGCTCGCCATCAAGCTCGGCTACCACGTACAGAAAGCCTGTAGTATCGTCGAGAGTAACGCGGTGAAGTGTGGCAACGCGAATGTGGCGGAGGCCGCGAAAAGCTTCCTCAAAGTGTACCAGAAGAAATGGAACAGGCTCGTTTCCTCCGGCGCTCTGTCGACCCAAAGAGAAATCAAATCGGCCACGGACAAGAAGGTGCCCTTTGCTCGAGATGTGAAGCTCCTGAATTCCCACTTGGAGAGTGTCCACCTTCTTGCCGAGAAAAACCTCAGAGACCACCCAACCGCAGAAAACTATGCCGCTCTGGCCAAGGTCATGCTGGCGCGAACAATCATTTTCAATAGGAGAAAACCAGGAGAGGTGTCCACGATCGAGCTGGCCGCTTTCCTGTCGAGGAAAAGGTCCACTATGCCCGACGACATGGACTTGTCCGTCACAGATTTGGAGAGGACCATGTGCGGCGTCTTCACCAGAGTGGACATACGGGGGCGCTGCGGAAGGATGGTCCCCGTTCTGTTCAAGCCCGCATTTGTGTCCTCCCTAGAGCTCCTCGTAGACAGTCGCGAGGCCTGCGGCGTTCCCAGGAAGAGTCCCTTCCTCTTCGGCCGACCGGCTGCCCTGTCGTCCTACAAAGGGTCGGAGTGCGTCCAGCAGTATGTCAAGGAATGCGGAGCCAAGAACCCTGAGGCGCTGACGACCAGAAAAATCCAGAAGCATTGTGCGACCATGCTGCAGCTGATGAACCTGGATGAAGATGAGGCGGGCCAAATATTAGGCCCTAATCATCAAGCCCATATTCTGCATCAGCTCAGCAGCATACCAGGGGAAAGTGTTCAAAGAGAAGGTAATCGTCTCATCACCTCAAAGGCTTTTATTTAATCACTTGGTTATCGCAGATATAGCTATAGTCTAATTGATTCTTGGAGATCACTGATTAACTTGTTCGATCTCCTAAAAAGGGTGTGACGCAGCTGTTAAAAATACAGTGGTCACAGCCAAAGTGCTGTAAGGTAGTAAACATATATGCAGCAAGTGTGTGTGTGTGTGTGTAGAGATAGATGAAACGTGTACATAAAAGATAAAAAAAAAGTCTGTCTTCGTTTTGTCTTCATCATAGCGAGATCACAGCCTGAAACGGGACGACAAGCGGCCAACCGGGGGCACACCAAGGTCTCCAGTACAAACCATGACCAAACCGATTTTGATCCACAAGAGCACCGAGCATCAAGGACCGTACCTCCAATATCTGTCAACTCAGACAGCAAAGGTATTAATGATTTTGAGTTACGGTTACTTACGATCCCTTTTTTTTTCCAGTTATCAACACGGAGGATGTTCGTTCTTCACAGTGACATACACACACAGTTCACAGATTTGTCATATTTATAAGCGAAAATAGAATACAGAGCGACAAGAATGTTTTCACTCGCCAACCAATGATGTGAAACAAACTTTTTTGAGTAACATTGAGTTTTCCAAAGTTGTTCTATTGATGGGAGAAGTTAATTGCTTCCCTTCCCCTCCCCTCCCAGGGTTTCAGCAGAAAGGCAAACAAAAATGGGACGACGCAGAGGTTTGTGCCGTGGAAAGACACATGATGCGTTTCATTCGAGGACACAAGGTGCCTCAGAAAAATGACTGCATCGAATGTCTCTTGGCTGAGCCGAAAGCGCTGAAGACCCGTTCGTGGAAAGGTGTAAAGGACTATGTCAGAAACCGGATCACGGCCCTGAAAAGGCAAAGTGGCACTCCCAAGGCTACACCGGCAAAAGGCCCGAGCGAATGTGACCTCAGCGGAATACTGGACGTGTTCAGGAGTTGAAAATAAGATATATATTTTTTTATTGGTAGCAAAACCTGTGCTTTGCAACTTTTTCCAGGCTCTCGTTTTTCTCCTTCGCCTCTCCTTCCCTGAGCATTTTAAGCCTTTCTGTCCATTATAATATCAACATAATTGGATCACTTATTTGTTAACTTTGTGGTTTTCAGCTGTTACCATTCATCAGTCTTACTATACACAATAAAAAAATGTATATGGGGTTTTGTTTAATTTTCTAGTTAATTCATAGACAGCTCAAACACTGACCACTGATGTGTTATTCAGATTTACTTCAGATTTTTTTTTACCAGCAGTGACCAAGGGATCGGGTATGCTGTATTGTGTTGTTCTGTTTACTATTTGTTTTTTGTTTAATATTGTAACACAAATGTATCAAGAATTAAGTGCCAAAAATAATAATATATCTGATGTATAAAAAAAAAAGTAATGTTTGCTCCTAACACTTCAACATTTCAGTCACTTGGGTCTTTATTGTGTAAGACTTATTTCGGTGATTCATTTAGACCATTAAAGTATATATTTTTTTCAATACGGTCCTGTTCTACTCCATGGAGTATTTTAGTTTGAAAGGCAGAGCGGAAACGCCTCGTCGTGACTAATGCTAACTTGATCGCGGCAGGGGCTCAGCTTCGCGCTGCGAACCTGGAACGTTGTGGTCCATCATTATTGTCTATAAACATGTGATAGATTGGTATATTTGTTTTTTAATCCTCCACCGTCTCAGCAGCGGTGGACATGAGGAAGACAGAAGCAGTGACGAGTATATTACACCAAGGAAAACCCAACTGCTTCCGTTCATGGCTAAAGGTATCGAGTATAATATTTCACAATTTTATTGTACTAGACCCTGTGTGTTTCAGTTTTAAATTATGTTGGTGTCACTGGTCTTTTTTGACGTGTACAATGAAGTTGTAAGTCATTCGTCCGCGGCATCACGACCCCGATGCAGCTGGTACTAGCATCATTGTATATACCCCTCTAGGTCCCGCCTCTGAGGCTAAACGCACCAATCACTGACGGTTATGGCCGATGATGGACGTCACCGCAGCCAATCAGAGTCAGACACCCTGTCACCAGTGGGAGGGACAGAACGGCTGGTCCACAGAGCCGCCCCCACGGCCCCTCTGCCTCCCTCTGCCCGGCGTCCAGCACCTGAACCCGGGCTCGTGCTCCGACCAGGTCCGCCTTAACCACCTCAGCTCCTTCTCATCTACCAACAACATTCACTATGCCGACCACAGTGGGTTGTACAGCAACGCTCCCTTCTCACCCGTTGGACCAGCCGCATGTCCAGTTGGAAATAGGCCTCCATGGTCTCCACCTCTCCTGGTTGAAGGGCCACAGATGTGCAAACCCTTGCAGATGTCACCGAACTCCCCCCACGGCCAACACCAAGCACCATCTGCCCCGCTCCAGCACCCGCGCACACTCCAGGGTTCACTCAATGGACCTCGGTCCCTGTATCCAGAACATCCGCCCACCATCCCTCCATCACCTGGACAACGCATGCATCAGGAGCAACATTTTACACCACCGCCTGCAAACATGGAGTCGGCCGTTGGTGCCAGATACCCCCACAATCCTGCCGTCCCCACCTCCCCCATCCAACAGCAGCCTCAGTGGACACCTCCAACCCACTCCCCAGGTAAGCTAATGTGTTGGAACTACATCATATACTCATATGATATGGCATGACTTACAATGAACCAGACCAAGTTGAGCAGCACTGGTCAGTAGAGTTCAGGAAATAAACAAAAGAACCATTTTCTTCTCAGGAACCATAAACCCGTTTGTTCCCAGCGCAGCTGCTCAGGACAGGAACGTCACCCCTCAGGTACGAAAAATCGAATAAAACTTTGATTATGTATTGATTACTGCTACCACAAATGCTCATTTTGTCAAATGAATTCATCAATATATTATTGTTATCATTTATTATCATTATTATCTCTTATACTGTCAATGCTGTCTTTAGGGGAAAAAAATGAACACGTGAGTGGGCTGCAGTTTGCCCAACACTGGTCTAGACTCGAAATAGCAGAAATCGTATAAATGTTTGGACTATACAAACAATGTGTCACAGATAATCGTGCCAGTGTGTAAAAATAGGACGTTTAGAGAATGAGTCTCTTAAGTTTTCTCTTGCAGTCTCCTAACTCTGAGTCTCGGTATGGCCTGGACCCAGAGCTGCTGCCCAGTGCTGTAAGTTCTTCCCCTCTCTCTCTCTTTCTCTCTCTTTCTGAATATCATGACACCGAAGAGCTGCTTTCTGTCCTTCAAACTGTATGTTGCCCTATAAAGTAGGTATTTCAGAAAATGGCTGGAGGCGAATATGGCAAGTAAAGGGTTAAATAGCTATATTACCGAGACAGCCATTATTAGATCTCAGAACGAGACGTAAAATGAAGAATACTGAATGACTCTTGGGTAAACGTTTCAAATAGGTTCCTATCTATTGTATAATACACATATGACTGACCTGCCTTTATTTGAGTTCAGTGCTATTGGAGATTATTCTTGACCTGTCCTCCTCTCTCTGTCTCAGGTGAAGGTGATGGAAGAGGACAGGGCAGAGTGGGAGGGCAAGGTCTTTGTGTCGGAGCCTTTTTCCCATCTTCCTCCTCTGGCAACTACTTCCTGTGTCATAGAAGACAGAGGTACTGTACATGAACACAACAGTGTGCGTGTCTGTGTCACAGGTATCTTTTCCGGTTCTTTGGGTCCAGGTTTTAAAATGAGCACATCACCGACGACCTTATATTGTGTTTCATGGATCCTTACGCCAGTATATCCTTTAATATCATTATTGACTCTGTCTCCCTGTTGAACCCAAGGTAACACAAGCCCCTCGGCCATCCGCTCCACCACGTACTGCGTGCCCTGTGAAGGTCAGGCCGTCCTGCTCAGTCGCTTGCCACTGGGAGCTCTGGTCACCCCTCTCGCAAAACCAGATGCCGGAGAGGTCGGTTCATAGCTACTTTACTTCTTCCGTAGTACGTTAAACAACAACGATTTAATATATAACAGCAATGAATAAGAGAAACCGAGTGACTCTCCGACAATTTACAACAACGGTATAAATGTATTCGTGAATGCTTGTTGTCCCTAGAAGCCCTTGCCAGTTTGCCAAGAGGCCGAGTGTCTTTTGGGTTGTAGCAGTTGTGGCGCCTCCATGTGCCCGGCGATGGGCTGGCAGGACTGTGGTCAGAGATTTCACTGCCCCTTCTGTGGTAAACTCAGTGAAGGTAAGGGGGGGGAAAAAAAATCATGGAATCAGTTCCAATCATGGAGAAAATGTTTTTGACGATCGAGTGCGTTGGATTTGATAACGACAGGTTTCCTCTCCCGTCCTGTGCCTCAGTGCCGTGGCAACACTTCCAGCCCACCAAAGGAGCGGAGGGGACTCGGGTGGATAAAGACGCGCGGCCTGAACTCAGTACGGGTTCATACGAGATACTCCGTTCTCGAAAGGTGTGATTCACTTGCTATAAATGGCAGTTTTGTTTGCATGCACATTGTTGTCACCGGCTTTTGACCTCTGGCTTTTGACCTGTGTGTGTGTGTGTGTGGGAATACTGAAGCTGTGAGACTTTGCTTACACTTTGCGTGACAACATTGCTGAGGCATCCAAAAAAGAAATACTAAGCCCCAGTGGATTTATTTATATGTGGGTAACACCATATTTGTGAGGATTACTGAAACTCAATGTCATTCTATTCATGTATTCATAATTCATATGGAATTTATGAAACAAATATATTTGTTTCCCCGTGTTTCTTATCATCATTGTATCATATATTGAGTATTTTAAGAGTTCTATAAAATGCAACTTAACTACTCTTCGAACTCTGGGAACTCCATGGGAAAGTCATACTTCCAAAACAAATATATATAAGCTTCTCAGAGCCCTTCAGTGGTTGAGAGTTGTAGGGGAAAGTTGACGTGTGTGTCAAAATGGTTGTACTCTCTCTCAGAGCGAACCTGCCGCACTGCTGCTAGCCATCGACGTGTCTGCCTCAGCGTTGAGAGGCGGCCATCTGGAATTTGTCACGCAGCAATTGCACGTGCTGCTCAGCGCTCTGAACAGGTAAAACCCACTGCCACCAATCTGAAACACACACATAGACACGCCCACCGTGTTTTCCAAATCACCCTATTTGTGTAGCGAGGATGGTGGCGCCTTGGCGGACGTCCGCGTGGGCTTGATGACGTACGACAGCAGGGTCCACCTGTACGACCTCAGTCCCGCCCTCTCCCGCCCACACATGCTGGTCATCACGGAAACGGAGGACCTGCAGCTTCCTGTGCGGGAGGGGCTCCTGGTGTCACTCAGAGACTGCCTGGGCAGTGTCGACAGGTTGGCGTGCACGCTGAGCTTTGTGTCGGCCCAATGCATTTTGGCAAAGTCGGCCATCATTTTGGCGATTTTCCCGTATCCTCGTCATCGGTGCCTTTCTGCCTGTAGTGTGTTGCAGCTCGTACCCCGGTTCCGTGTGGAGTGTGACGGCATGGGCGGAGTTCCCATGGACCTGCCCGTCAAAGCAGGTCTAGCCATCCTGCAGGTCAGTTGTCGCTGCGCCTTGACGGAGTTTGTGTTTCACAGTGACTCCCTGTTGTATTTGTTTGCTCCTCAAATGTATCCCAAATTGAAAAAGCGAATTAGTCCATGTAGGGGGTTTCAAAAAACGTGTCTCTTTGTTGCTTACCCTTAGGCCCTGCACTGTCCTGGAAAGCTGCTGATCTTCCACACTGCCTCTCTGACGGAGATGGGACACGCAAACTCCTCCTCGGGTTTCTTTGGCTCCAATAAACCAAAGGTACATGCAGCACATACAGGATGGTGTTTGCCGGACTTTATTTAGTTGATTTACTCTTTGTCGGGAACATTGAGTTATGGGCCACGGGCTATGAAAGGAAAATATAAGATATCAGTCAACCACGGTGAAATGCTGATAAAAACCAAGCCCCCGGTAACTAAAGCTTCGTACGCTCCACCGCCCTGTTTTCCCCCCCAGTCCATCTTTCAGCCATCAGAGCTCGCCGTCTCATTGGCCAAGGAGTGCGTCCGTCAGGGCTGCGGCATTCACCTGTTTGTCCTCTCGCAACAAGACGTGGGCGGGGCTTGGCCCGGGCACGTTCCGTATCTAACAGGTGGCGCTCTGCACACCTACAGCCACCTCCAGGTACATCAAGAAACTACTCCTATATGTAAAATGCAGCCGCTCACAGCTTTGCCCTCCAAGCTACACGTTATTTTCGAGATATAGTTATACTTTCATCATTTTAAAGCAGCTGCCGTGGGTTAATAGTGTATTTTGCTGCTCTTTGGTGGCATGCGTATGATGCACAGTCTATCGTGCCTGATGTTGTCTCCTCTCCAGGGTGAATTGGACAGAGAGCGCTTCAGCACGGATCTGAAGAGGACTGTCGAGGCGGACACCGGCTACAAGGCTGAGCTCAGGATTTTTGTCAGCAGCGGTGAGAGGTTTTTTTTTCCTGAGCGCGACAGAAGTATCTCAAAACCCAGGAGATATCCAACACTTGCGCCCGTCTCACCAGATTTACGCGTGTCCGGCTGTTACGGACTGTTTGCCCCCGGGCCCGGGCCCGCCAAAGTCACCATGGCAACCCTTGATCGGTGGACAACAATGGCCGTGGAACTCGCCCACAACAGAAGCCTGGACGAGACGAGAGGCGTAGCCATACAAGTGGGTCATTTCGCACACTTGGGTGCATTTATTCGTTGACTTATTCGTGCTCTGTAAAACTCTGGGGGAATGTTCAGTTCTGAGCAGGATTTTCCCGCGCAGTTTGAGCAGCCGGTCCGTTTGAAATAAACACTTATTCTACATATTCTCCTCCCTCCGCCTCTCGTCTCCCAGGCTGCATTGTCTTACAGCACCCGGACGGGGGAGAGGAGGAGCAGGATTCACACTCTGACCCTGCGATGCTCACGTCAGCTACAGGATGCCTTCCGCCACTACCAGGCCCAAACAGTGCTCACCTTCTACTGCAAGAAGAGTAAGGAACGTGTACAGGAGATGGATTGGTTCTTTGGGTATTACCAAACGGCGATGGCGAACTTCGGTGCCAAAGAAACCAAAACAAGGATGGCGGGAAACATATTCCAAGCGTATTCCACCTGCTAACATTTGTTCCCGATTCGCCTTTTTAGTGTACTGTGCGGTGTTGGAGCGCCCCCTGCAGGAGCTCAGGGATGAACTGCAGACGGAGGTGACGGAAGCGCTGGCGTCCTATCGCAAGCACTGCTCCTCTTCCTCAGTGACTGCTGGACAGGTGAGGTTTGGACGCTTGAAGCACACTTCAAATGTCCAGAACTGTTGAGATTTATTTTAAGTGTTGTACAAGGGGGCACTCGTGGGAATATTTTCGAAAATCATTTGGGGAAACCCTTCTATTATTTTGTAACGTTCC
This sequence comes from Colistium nudipinnis, assembly GCA_016785305.1. Classification (NCBI taxonomy): domain Eukaryota; kingdom Metazoa; phylum Chordata; class Actinopteri; order Pleuronectiformes; family Rhombosoleidae; genus Colistium; species Colistium nudipinnis. Next base: position 130,315 of record JAFBJU010026063.1, on the reverse strand, counting down.
ATTCCAGGTTTACCATCCGGAATTATTTTTGATCTCGTTACATCCTTTTCTTGCGATTTTTTTTTTTCCCGACCGAAAGCCAAATATTGGCACGAGTCAAACTCAAATCCTCTTTCCTCACGCGCGGCGCGCCGTGTGCCTGTTCTCCGCAGCTGGTCCTCCCACAGTACCTGCGAGCTCTTCCCGTTTACATCAACAGCCTGAGGAAGAGTGAGGTGATGCTGCCGGGCCTGCGGAGCTCCGTCCACCAGCGGCTGCAGCGGCGCTGCCAGGTGCTCGCCATGGACACCCGCTGCACCGCCACCCACTTCTACCCTCTGCTGCTGCCTCAGGTCAGTACGATTGTCTTCCATTTGATTTGTTCGATTGTTGGGCTCGGCTCGACGGAGCCAAAGGACAGGCCGGTTTGTTTAACCTGCGTGTCAATCACAACAGCCGTGGTGCGGCACGTGTAACTGTCGTCACTTCATTCTGCAATTGTCTTTTTGAGGTTACAAACCTCGTGCACGAGGGTTAAGAGTTTGCAAACCATTATAAGCAACATTCAGAGTCTATATTTTATACTGGGGTTGTTTTGCAAAACGTTTAAATCAGCTAAAAGTGTTGTTGCATTTTGTATATTGGGAAAAGATGTTCAAAAAGTATGTTCAACATTTCCATCAAGAAAAACGGAACAAAAAAAAAAAGAAGAGAAATGGGCCTTTTTCCTACACTGTTAAAACCAGTTTACAGGAGCAGTAAGCAGATGTATTTTAGCTACGTTGGCGCTACTTTGTCATTGGCAGTTGTTCTCAGTGGAGAACTCCGGCCCTCCAAACCCCGAGCAGGCTCTGCGCTGCACCGCTGTCAGCCTGGAGCCCAGAGGCCTTTATCTGGTGCACGCGCCCCTCTCTCTGCTACTCTGGGTGGGAGCCCACGTCCCAGCAAGCACCCTGGCTGAGGTCTTTAACACCGGTTGCTTCTCCTCCCTGCCCTCTGGAGAGGTAAGATAAGCTATTGACACGCATGTGGGATTACACAAGATTCATTACCATAGTGATGCACCTGCAACGGATTATTTATATTTTATGATGAGCCTTATTCATATGTAATGTGAACATTTTTCACCCACAATTACAATTTAGAAATAACGTTTTTTTTTTAAATCCGCTTTAACAGTTTTACCCGCAAATGTAACAACAAGTATGCTATGTCAGGGGTTTGCCGAGGGTTTGCTGTCCATTTCAGCATTTCAGATCTGTGTGCGCGTGTGCATGTGTGTGTGTTCCTCCAGACCCAGCTGCCAGTTCTGGAAAACCCTCTATCCATTAGCATTCGATCCCTCATCTACACACTGAACTCCCAGGTGCCCTGCACCCGCAAGGTGAGCTGCTGACGTGTCCCTTTGTAGCGGAGGACAAAGATTCGATTTTTTTTTTCAATCACATCCTTGACCTTAACCTACTCATCTAAAGTCTCACAGTGTGAGGTCGACACCTCCTCTCATTAGCATTTCTGGCTCTTATTCAACTCGGCGTGCTCTCATCGTGTCCGATTTCATGTCGACTTGAGCCACCCTCAAAGCTGTTAAGTCTTCGTTTAGGAGGAGGACGATACAGTGTTGATGGATGATGTCGGGTGTTGTCACCTCGAGGAGCCACTGACAGCTCTGCCTGTCATTGTGTTTCAGCTGTTGCTGGTGAAGCAGGGTGATGCCTGCGAGGAAGCTCTGCAGCGCCACCTGGTGGAGGACAAGAGTCCCAACGGCGGCGCGTCTTACGCGGACTTCCTCTACCATCTTCACATCAACTCTGTCCGGCTAGTGCAGTGACACACAAACAAACAAACAATCAAGTGGTGCATGAGGACATTTCAGAAGATAGATACCTTTATTTATTCAATGACTACTGTCACATAATACGCCTGACTGGTGCTGTGTTGAATGTGATCCGTGTTCTTCTAAAAAAAAAAAAACGTGTCGATGATGTTAATTCATTCCTGCGTCATGGCCTGAGATTCGTGTGTCGGTGTGTGTGTGTGTGTACATGTACTGTGTGTATGATGCAGATAATTGAGTGTGTGTGTGTGCCTAATCTCCTGTAAATAATAAAGGCTTTAACTGAACATTGAAATGTTTTTCTTTTCTTCCCAGGGCACTTCACTACTACTTAGCAAATAGAATAAATGAGCAGATAAATGTGAGATTCAGGGAGGCGATGGGGCAACAGTCTAATGAGTTCAAGTGGCTAATAACATCAATTAAGCACATTTGCATTTTTGTCAGGATGCAAAGCACTGAAGTATCTGTGGGCTCTTAATTTTTTCCCCGCTTCATTTAATGCGTTGGTTCTGTTTTCACCGCAAGTATGTTCTCATGTCAGATAATTATGTCATGGGAGGCAAGGTGTAATTAAACAGGTAAAGCACAAAAGGAAACTATGATTTTGATTTTAAAATGTTGAGAGTTTGGTCGGTGGGTACATCTGTGGTGGCTACTCAACCATTTCTTTGGTGTGTGGGAGCAGAGTGGTGGTCTCAGTGCCTATTTCTAAATGAGGTATTTATCATACAGTGCAAGCTGAAGGCATTGTATCTAATTATAACTGAGTGGGCCAATAATATTTCTATAGTGACCTGTCTCTCCTCAGCCTAAGGCACCCAGTTTACTGCTTTAATTTCCCTCTAAATGCTACTGCAGGTTTAATATAAGCTTCTCCCTGCAAACTTTTGGCGGATGAAACAAGTGTGTTCCACTGTTGTACATCGTCAGTTGGTGAGAAAAGAAAAAAAACACACGCGTGCAGTGCAGCACGTGGCGGCTCGGTGTCAACGCGCAAACCGCCTCTCTCATATTTGCCCCTATTTGGAGATGCGCACCGTGCAGGCGGCAGGCGGCGCGCTGCGCTCCGCGTCCAGCAGAGGGCAGCAGAGGGCGGGGCTTCAGGCGGATCGTCAAGGTACACGAGATTGGCCACCAAACGGATGGTTCTTTGCCTTCAAAATAACACGGACGTCTCACGCTTTAAAAACTCTTGAGAGGAAAAAAAAACAAGGCACGAGATACAGGAGATTAATCTTTAGCAGTATTCCTTGAAATACAAATAAAATCATTATCGTTTTTCAGCGCGATGGATGAGTTCAATTTGAGAGAACAAAAAAACATAATAATTATATAAATAAACATCTACAATCTAAATCAAATTGTAGATTTAAGGATGAATGCTATTTAACACAGCCTCACACTTTTTCAATGCAAACATATTTTGTTAAATGTATGCAATGGACATTTACAATCCCTGTAAGTCCTCGACTGACGAGTTGACACTTTTTCAGAGGAACCTGTAGTTAAATGGCTTTAAAGATACACAAAACAACCACACAGGGACCGGAGTTAAACAAAAATAACAATAAATATCATTGACAAAATGAAAATCAAATCAACAGCACCCACGGATTATAAGCAGTTCTTATATATTACAGTTCTGATCCCGAGATCTTTGACTATAACAGCTGTGTGCGTTACTGTGGAAGTGGCAACAGGAAGTGGCTTTACTTGCGTCACGCAGCTTGAGCGAGAGAGAGAGAGAGAGAGAGAGAGAGAGAGAGAGAGAGAGAGAGAGAGAGAGAGGACAGGCGCTCTGTCTCACCACTATCATACCCACCGTCACCGCGCGGCCGACTCGCAGCTGGGCGGAGCTGAGCTGATCTTTATCCCCGAAACTCAGCACCAAACAACCGTCTCTCATCTCCTCTCTGCGGCCCGCACGAGCTCAACACGCCGAGGACACCGCGGACATGGCAACCACAACCTGCACGCGCTTCACAGACGAGTTCCAGCTGTACGAGGAGCTGGGAAAGTGAGTATGGGTGTGTGTTTGCAGGCTGGTGTCGGCGACCAGGGGTGTGCGTGTGTGTTAGTGTATGAGTGAGTTAGTGAGTGTGAATGAGTGTGTGGGTGTGTGTGTTGCTTATTTTGGGATGGCAGCTCAAAATACGCTCATCTCTCTCTGTCTTTCTCTGAAATTAAGCAACTCAGGTGACATATTCTATTCTAAGTGAGACACACACGCAGGATAATTAGGACATTTAGGAGCTTGTGGTGGTCGCTGCAGAGAGAAACATGCTCAGCTATGGTCCCTTCACCAAGTACAACTCTCTCTCTCTCTCTCTCTCTCTCTCTCTCTCTGACACACACTCACACTTGCTCACCATCTAAGTGTCATGTTTGCATGGAGACACTCAAGAAATGAGTGAAATGCAAGGGTATATGCGCAGTTGTGAAAAGTTGAAACATAGCGTCAGACGTGTCTTGAACCACATTTGAACCACAGATTAAAAATAGAATTCAACTGTACTTTTGGAAAAAAAAAAAAAAAAATGTTGTCCAGTATGGAGAGCTGTGGTGAACACAGTGTTTGTGTGCTTTTTACGGTTGCCCAGATGACTGTGTGTGTGAGCTGCGTGATTTTGGTGAAGGACTAATTCGTATTAAAAGCACAGCTAGAAAATAAAGACCTCTTCTCATAGATGCTCGTCAGTGTGATTTTAAGATTTAATATTGTTGGCCGATTTGGTTATCGTTGTTTCGGTGACCTCGTGTGACCTCATTTTGTCCTGCATCCCTTCTTCCATTCAAAGCGACAAATTCATCTCTTTTGCATGAACAAATAGTTTTATTGCGCTATTGTGCAGTACGTGAAGGAGTGGCAACTCTTCTTTTCTTCGGTGACTGTATGGCAGTGTGGTGGTGGCCTTTGACACTAGATGGACGTTGGAAAATGATATTGAGAAATCACTCCTCATTAGACGTTGTTTACATTTCCTGCTGCAGATTGTCACGCTGGTGTTGTTTTATTATCATGCGTATCACTGGTTATTTACAGATAGCTTGATTGGGCCCATGCCCTTTAGTTATCCACCACTGGAATGATACGTGTCATAAACAACTGTGGATTAATTCAAAGCTTGACTTTTAAGAGTAGGGAACTAGGGGGTGATTAGACAATTTATACAAAGTGTTTTTTTGTATCGCCCTGATAATACATAGTATGATGCCGGGAACAAGGCACGTGATGTTTGTCATTTTGACTTTTTAACTTCACAGCGGTGGCGTGGGTTAGGCCAGGACACCAACAAGTTCACATAGTTCAACATTCACATAGTGACCAGCAGTGATGGGTTATTTTATGAGTGAGGTGTCAAAAGGAAGTGAGGTGAGGTGCCCTATTTTTGTGTGAAAACTCACCCACCGTCGACCTGAAAATTATAGGAACCCAATTTACCGTGTAGCAGGCCGCAAGTGTCGCGTGGTACTGGTTGTAACTGTGATTGTATTAATTACGAGCCAGCTACCCTGAAAACTCACAAATGCTCTATATTCAGTTGCCGTCTGAAGAAATGAATTAAGGAGTTTATTTGGATGTTTCACTATGAAACTGGGTCACCGTTTAAATTCACTGCTGCAAGATCGGAGCTGTGAGTCAAAGAGCAAGCAGGCGATTTCTCCGAGCCACCCTTCAAACCAATAGGAACTGCGGATTTCAAACTCGGAGCAAAGGATGGATCGTGTTGTGATCAATCATAAATGCCCACTCCAAAATCCAAACTACTGCACAGTCTGGAGGATATTTGGATTTTTTTTGGTACATTGGAACAAAGTGGAGATGCGTCATCCATCTTTATACAGTCATTTGATCAGATTTATTAAAGTATTACATCCTCTTTACGTCCCATAAGTACAACATGTTGTGAGGGGCCTGCTGGTATATCTAATATATCCCAAAGCCAGTGAGACTGTACACAATACTCCTGAGTCAAAAGTGCTGGCTTTGAAAATCTCCCTGTGAGAGAAATTCACTTCTACAAACTGCGCTTTGAAATTGAAATGATCTTTCCGAGCCCAAACGTATTTTAATCATGTTGTTGCGCACTCAATCTCTACTGTTGTCACTTTCTTGGCTTGGGCTCAAAGTGAAGTAAAGATGAGGCTTTTCATGCTTCTTGGTTTTGTTGTTGTTGTTCTGCGCCCCAGCTTAGACATTTCCTTTTTGCTTGCTCATGGCCGGAATGATGCGACTTTATTGTGCGTCATTGTTCTGTGTAAAATGTACGGGGGCAAGGTTCCATTATTCTGGCAGTGGAGTTAGTCACAGTGTGAAACAGAACAACACAAATCACTGAACTCTGGAATTTGATCTAAAAACCACACACTTGCGTAGAATATTGGTGATATTGTTTGATTCTTAGAAATCCAATAAAGGCATCTGCTTAATGACTATACAGCAGGATCTCTGGATTGAAGAAGTTTTAGTCGAAGGTCATTGGCCCACGACCTTTGACCGTGACCTTGTTGGTTGTCTGGAACTGTCTTGGTGTGGGGGCAGACCAGTGGCACCAGCCAAGCTCCCACTGTCACTGCTGGCAATGAGCCTTGGGTCGGAAATAGCAAAAACGGCCAGGGCTGTGAAGCCATCTCAAACTGGAAAACGATTCACTGTCCAGGTTCGTTTGCGGCAGTTTTTTGAAGGGTGATTATTATTTTTTATTTAGGTTGAGGATATTCACTCCATGTGTAGTGCACCTTGTATTGAACTTAGTGCATTTCAGAGTGAAAATATAAAAAAAAGAGGTTAGATGAATAGATAAATAGATAAATAATAATAATAATTGACAAGAAATACAATGAAACACAATTAAATCTATAAAACACAATGACAATCCTGGCTCACAGTTTGAGTGCATTGTCAGGCTGGCGCTAGACTTCGAAGTGCCCCAAAGACAAGTAGAACTATTTTTAAAACGGATATGCTGAAATATTCATAACAATAAAAAAAAAAATGTGTGCCTCCGGTCACAAGTCTATTTAAAGTACAATTTTAATTTGTGGAGCTAGCAACAATGGCATTAAAGTGAACAAAAAATGGAACTTAGCTGAAGTGGCTGTTCAGTCATTAAATACAGTTTACACAGTGTAGGACCAATACAGTAATGCCGGGGTTTGTGAAGAAGAGCCCATTTTAGCACTCTTGCTCATTCGCCACTTATGTGGGCATGTTAGAATATGCTGACTGTGTATCGGAATCCCCATGGGAGCCTATTAAGTAGCCGAATCGGGGCAGCATCGTTTTTAATTATGACTGCTTACAGTTAAATTGTGAGAAAGGATCAGCTGCTTTATTCCGTGTGGGGACTGGAAAAAGTGCCTCCTGTGCAGAAATTGGCATAATGCTGACGTTACTTTTCCCCGAAACAATAAGGACGGATAATTTCACGAGAGATGCGCAGACGTGTCACTTCAGCTGAAGTCCTGATTCTGACGCGTGACAGAGTAGGCCACGAAAAGCGATGCGCCAGATCTAAAAAAATGCCCTTTCTGTGTTTCACAGGGGAGCCTTTTCAGTGGTGCGCAGATGTGTCAAGCTGTGCTCAGGACAGGAGTATGCCGCCAAAATAATCAACACCAAAAAGTTATCTGCAAGAGGTAAGCGTCCATCCGTTTCTCCGCCCCACACGTGTGCGTCTATTTCCATGTGCAGCCATAGCAGTGTAAAAAAAACAAAAAACCTTCACAGTTGTATTTCTAAATATCAATGTGGAACTGTAAAAGAAGGAGTAACTTGCTCATAGTTTCTCTGTCCCAGTGGTCAGCTCCACACCTACAGTGTAGACAGTTATATAAGTGATATCTTAACAGCAGTCATGCTCTCAGATGGTGGTGCGTGGGAGAAACATTTATTTCATTAGGGGTACGTATGAATAGATAGTGACAGAAAAAGTAAGAATACAGGGAGTATTGTTAAATATTTAAGAAAACTGAACATCAAGACTAAAAGGTCTGTTCCATACAGTAGGAACTGAAGATCATGTAATAATAATAATAATAATAATAATAATAATAATAATAATAATAATAATAATAATTATTATTATTATTATTATTATGACAGAAAAAGTAAGAATACAGGGAGTATTGTTAAATATTTAAGAAAACTGAACATCAAGACTAAAAGGTCTGTTCCATACAGTAGGAACTGAAGATCATATAATAATAATAATAATAATAATAATAATAATAATAATAATAATAATAATAATAACAATAATAATAATAA
>JAFBJU010026063.1:46721-122177 GCA_016785305.1 Colistium nudipinnis | reverse complement strand
AATAATAATAATAATTATTATTATTATTATTATTATGAATTAATTTAAAGCTAAAATAACTGGCTGGCACCTTGGGGGTTTGCTGCCTTTTTTTCCTAACGTATACATATATTTCTATTATATATTCATGTATTATAAAGTTGTATAGAAGACACTCAGTAATGGCCCTTTCTATGCAGCCAGTCACACTTTAAACCAAAGGCAGAGCTAAATGCCACGGTCATGAGGAGCAGTCGTGGTGCTACCCAACACCACTTGTCCAGTGTAAATCTCCCGTAGCTTGGTAACTGGAGACCCAGTGCTGGGGCCTGACCAGTTGGCCCCACACTGACATTTAACTGTAAACCTGCCACACACACGATGAATGTGGGGGACGAGCATTGGCAGAGGGCATCATCTGTTTTTTTTCCTAAATTTCTTAAATATTTAACAAGAGGTGTGCCGTCTCATAATAATCCAACACAGTTTTTTTTTTAAACATGTATGTGCCTCTTTTTTGTTTTATATTCTCATGGGAAACTAGTTTATATGTGTCTGGACATAATCTGTGTCCACAAGAAGTTGGAAAATGCAAGACGGTGAGAAATCGCATTATTAAAAAAATAAAATAAAATAAAAAAAATCCAGGTGAGATTAACAATATCTGGTAAATCTACATTGTTCGATTTCTTTTAGAACCCTTTGTGGTGTTTTTCTGGGCGGCAGCTGTGTCCCTCTTGTCACTTTTTGATGATGCCGATAATATCGGTGCAGAAAGTCTTTTAACGAGATTAAACCAAACCCCGAGATTAGCCGGAGGTTAGCAGTTCATCCCAGTGACTTGTCCTCCACAGAATAAATAAAACACAGATGCAGTAGCTCGTGCCATCGCGGGACCTATACATTTCACTCCAGCTGCAGCGTCCCACATTTGAGATGTTTCCCAGCCTCTCCACGCTCTCCCTGCACCAGCGCTTGATGGGAGGAGCGATGTGACCTGACTGGGTGCTGTGCCCCCCGCTAATGGACGAGCCATGTTCTGTGAAACGGCAGAGCCGCTGCATAGTACCTCTACTCCATGCTCCTATTTATAGCCCCACGGCCTGTCTCACATGGGCTGCTGCAGCCAGGTTTCAGGGCCCCCGCAAATAACTTCAACTTACATCGGAGTTCGGGATACGGTTTACTGTTTATTTAATTGAGGCGGCCGCGTCTGTCAAGCTGCAGGTCTGCTCTGCGAGGGTCCCGGCCGGGTTAAAAAACCAAAAGCGTCCGCTTAGGGTGGGCAGATGGAAGGTGGTAGCTGAGCGGAGGGAGGGGTCATGTGAGAGAAGGCAGCCCAGGCACTCGGCAGCTGAGGGCCACGGGGCCTGTACGCCTACGTGCCTTTCGCATGGGACTCTCATCTGACTCCGTCTCTCTGACACACGCACCGTGCGCTCACTGGTTTCAGATATTCAGGCAGCCACTGCAGAGGATTCATTCTGGGATATTATAGTTAGAATCACTGAGTCAGAGGTCATAAAAAAAAACACACAGCTTGGATATGATATCATACCTCACACAGAGGATGATAGTGAGGAAGCATGAGCTACGGTAACAGATTGCATATATTATACATGCACATAACCGAGGCCTTTCCTCTGTGTAACATCTTCCGACAACCCACACACACACCCAATATTTTAAGCAGCCAGTAAATGGTGAATGCCACTTCAGCACACGCCAGTGAATGGCAGGTCTGTTGGGTGAGGCCTCCGGCCAATCACAGAGCTTGTTTTTTTTTCCAGCATTGATCTCTGGACAGCAGATAGTAAGAGTTCGCTGCATGGCCTTGCACTTCATCCTCACAGGAAGTGGCTGTGCTGGTGTTTATCTAGTCAGGGCGTAGCGCTTCATCAGAAAAGACGCGACTCAGATGACATTGTCAAATCCTATATATATACATATATTTTTTTTTTCTTGTTATAAATGTAACCGTGTAAAATGGGCAACCTGTACAATATCTAATATCGATCGCAGGAATCTGAATCGTGACAAACGGAACCATATTGTGGCAGATTTTGTGAAAGATGGTTGACATGCAAAGTGTCAATGTTTGTGTGTGTGTGGGTGTGTGTGTGTGCGCACACGCGCTTGTGCGGTGTTGTAGATTCACCTGCAATGCAGTGGCAGTGATCTGACCTGGTTTTGGCCAAAGTCAAATTAACCGGGACAGCTGTGGTCACCTCAGTGAGTGCCTATTTAAATGCCTGGTTATGAACTGAAAATGAAAATGTAACTGAAACTGTAAACATTTCATGAGCAACAAAACCCCGTGTCCTTGACCGGTAACCTGGAAGTTCATTTGAAATTTGAATCGACGCGCAAAAAATATCCTTTGCGAGGCTTGGAGTTGTCTTTCCTTCCTTATTCTATTATGCCTGTGGAATGAGTGGCATTCTATTTCTGTCACCGCGATATAACTCTCTCCCCCAGGATCTGGCTGCATCTTAAATGTAGACGTGGTGTCCCGAACACTCTCTCGCTGTCGTGCCGTCGTGGCTCGAACATGGCTGTCCCTTGACCTCCGCGGCCACCCCGTGCAGTTTGTACCTCAGCATTTCCCAGCTGGAGGGGTGGTGCACTCACTCCCCCCCCCCCTCACTTCCTCTGTAATTCCTCCTCATCCTTCCTTCATTTTCCAGTCATCTCCTCTCATTTCTTATTTAGATTTAGCCCGCTGTATCAAAAACACCGAGTTTGGTGTGTGTGACTGACCGGCCGAAAAATGGACTGGCTCACATTGCTACCGCTACATGGGCCAATTTAGTGAACGACGCACCATGCAAGCAGGTCGTTTTTTTTTTTATCCCATTTGTGTTGTGTGGTGCAAAAAAAAAAAAGAATGAAGATCTGTCAGTGTAGATTTAGCTGCAGTTTAATTTTATCGTTCATATGGGACATGTTTTTGATGAATGAAGTGCTGCATTATTAAAGGCGCTGAATTTGCCAAGAGGTGGTTGGAGAAGATGAGGCCTCTCTCATTCACAGCGTGGAAAAACACAGGGAAATAATAATAAATAGGATAAAAACAATGGAAATGTTTTACCATTACATCTGATTTCTGAGAGCTTTGAGTCACTTTGAGGCTCAGTCTGGCCATCTGGTAGACTGGGCGAAGATGAACCAGAACACTGCCTCTGAGCCAACTCTGTACTGGTGTCAGCAGATCCCAACTGAGACAATGATACGCAGTGATTGTTGCTTCCACCATTGTAGAATGGTGGATAACATGCAGTATCTGCAGGGGTTTGACACAAGTCATTATTTCATTATTATTCATTCAAAAAAGTTACAAAAAGCCACAAAGCTCGTCAGAGTTTATTGGGTGGGAAAGCATGACTGTGCTTTGTGAGGAAAGTTTAAAGGCGCTTTCATGGGAAATAACCTGAATGGGGAAGTCACTTTACCATTTCGCTTCCCACATCATTACCCAAAGTCTGACTCAGTGTTTTTTTTTTTAACAAACACCTTTTCCGTTTAATTTCATTAAAAGTGTCTTGAAACTTAAAATGGGGAAACGTTAAGTGTCGCCATAAATTCCTCCAAAACCAAAATAAACCGAACAACCCAAGATTTATTACTATAAACAACCGGGCTTCTCCTATAGGAATTGCAGAATTGCAGTTTTCCTCCTGCCTCCCCCGTGCTCCTCCACTTCTTCCTCCGCCTCGCTCCTCTCATCATGTAAGGCTATAATCACCGGGCTGACTCTTCACTGTCGCCGCCTCTGTGCCCGCGTGAGCGTGTGTTCCTGCGCATACTGTATTTGTGTGGGTTTTGTAAGCCCAAACAACTTGGGTACGTTTGAGTGCGTGCACACATGCATTTTGTACACAGGGTAGTGTGCGTGCGTGTTTGGATGAGGCCTGAGATGGCTAGGTTATCCTAGCCAATCGGTGTTAAATGTAAATGTGTGTCAGTGACTGTTGATGAAATAAAAACGTGCTGTTTCATACTCAGTGGGTTTGTGATGTGACTACAAAATGTGATCAGAAACTGTATATTTGCAGATTTTTAGGAATAACTCCCCTCTCTTCCTCCCCGTGCTGCTTCTCAGATCACCAGAAGCTGGAGCGAGAGGCTCGGATTTGTCGCCTCTTGAAACACCCCAACATTGGTGAGGAAACGTCTTTCTATTTTCGCTCCTCTTACCACCAGCCTTGGTTTCAAGACGTTTGATTTTTGAATAAGAGCTGTATAACTTCCTTTTCACAAATGAATCCTATTTCCACTGACAGAGATGAAATTGCTACTAATTCAACTCATTTACTACAAGGAAACAAGTGGCCCATTCATCTTTTAATTAGAAAAAATATACCAATCGAATAAAAATAAATATCAAGTAGTGTGATTCTCAAATGTCACTTAGTATACGTCTATTTCTGTGTAGGATACAAATGATATTGTGTATGTGGTGGTATTGCACCTAAAAGTTGTTACAGAAGATGGAAAAAGTAGACTCATTCTGTAAAGATGCTGTATATGACCTAAGACTCAATTATTGTGACTCCCTGTGGTTTCTACCACACATTTTCTCTCAATGCCTCTAGATCTCATTTTATTTTTATTTTTTTTTCAGTTTTTATCCCCCACGTTATAACGCGGCGCTGTAATTCTGTGGTACTCAGAAATGTTCTAGTCCGAGGCTGCCTGCCTTTTCAAATGCCGCTCGCGACGCAGTGAAATGATAACGCAATAAAATAACAATGACTACTACACACGTACATTTATCTCACACTCTGCTCAATTTTTTTCTCCTCCAGTTCGTCTCCATGACAGTATATCAGAGGAGGGCTTCCACTACCTCCTGTTCGACTTGTAAGTCCTCCACCCCCACTCCCCACCCTTCCCTCCGCTTATAATTACATAACTCTCCCCTATACTCCCCCCCCCATCCACATATCACCACCTACGCCATCCACATAGATCTCTTGGCAATCCCCTCTAGTTTCCATGGTAACAGTGTGATGGGGAGGAGGAGGAAGGGAAGATTTGGGAGAGGGGTGGGGGGGGTGCAGAAAATAAGATATGAAAAAGGAATCCCCCCCCCTCCACCCTCCCTTCCAGAACATGCATCTCACTAATAGTGTGTGTGTGTGTGTGTGTGTGCGCAGGGTGACCGGAGGTGAACTGTTTGAGGACATCGTAGCCAGAGAGTATTACAGCGAGGCAGACGCCAGGTAGGAGCGCGGCCTTCACTCCTGTGTGTGTCAGAGGGCTTCTCCTTAAAATGGTCCGTGCTCTCTGTGATGTTCCCCCCCGTCTGTTGTTTGCTTTTTTTTTTCGGGTCGTTTGTATGTTTCCTCGTTACTTCCTGAATGTCTTTTCTACTCTGCTCTCCTCCTCTCTTCCCTTTCCTTTTTTTGTTTTGTTTTCTTCTTGACTTCTTTTCATGTTTGCTTTTCCACTTTCCGACCATCTCTCGTCATTGTCGTACTGCAGCGCGCGCGACTCTCCGCGGTCTTCTTGCTTTCTTCTCGTACATCCGCGCCACGCTACCTCACCTCTCACACTGACACCCGAGCTACTTTCGCGTTCAGTCAAACTTTTTGACCTTCAGGAGAAGGTCAAGTCCGATTTAGATTAAGAATGATATAGTGTTCTCGCTTGGTGCAGGTTCTGCAGGGTACAACCCAATACTGTCATGCTGCTGCCTTTCTATTGTGCTTTTGCTACAGTATTTGTGTGTGTATATGTGTGTATGAGGGGAGGGGGTGGGGGGGGAACAGGTGTGTAAGGACAACAAAACACACGACTGTGTGTATGTGGACAGTCTCTCTATCTACCTTTCCTTTATTATTTTGATTTCTATTCAGCCACATTCTTTACTATCGCGCATGCGCACACACACACACACACACACACACCCCCCACTTTGGTGGGAGAGGAAATGGAGTAGTGAGGGGCGGACAGACTATCGGCTCGAGAGAAGAGTTTGAGAGATGCTTGAAAAATGATGTGGGTGTTTATCCATTCAGCAGCATAAATTCACGTTAGCGTGGCTTTTGAAGGATCGCTTTTTGTATGGCATTGTATGGGGAATCCCTTCATACATCTAATTTAAGAGCGCAATTATTGTTTTAAAGTGTATACAGTATAATCTGCAAGAAATGTCAATAATATATTCCATCTAGAAATCCCCCTTTATTGCATAAAGGGATATTGACAGCATATCTGAGTCAGCCAGTGAGATAAATGATCTTAAATATATTTTTTTATTTATTCATCACATTAAAGCTCTTTCAGTATTCTAAATGAGTATTGCATATTGATGTTTTGCGCCTCCTTGAAGGACCTGCAAAGCTGCGACATTTATTTGTAACTTTTTATTTAGGATGTTTATCAAAAGGAGAAAAACACATATATTTTTGTTTGTTTACCAATTTTAAACCGGCAGATAAAGATTCCGATTATTTATATGCTTTTTATGCAAATCGCATATCACATCCAGCGGTATGTCCGTCCGCAAGTCTCTGCGACGTCGGTAAGTGGGTGAAATATATATTATATTATTATATATTATACATGGGTATAATGGAGGGGAGAGAAGTTGCCATTTCTTTCAGATTGAGGCCGTGTCCGTATGTGATGTTCCTCCCAGTGTCACTTTTTCCCCCCACAGCGAACAGTGGGACGTTGTTGTTCAAAGTGCTGAGCAAGTCACATTTTTGGCCAGTGTGACCGGGGCGGCTCTATTTTCTTTCCTCTTTGCCCCCACCAGGGGGCTGATGGAACAGCCGAGCCCATGAGGGTTTCGGTGTGTGCGTGCGCGCCCGCGTGTGTTTCAATGGAACAAGATGCCTTATTCTCGGTGGATCTCAGAACGTTTCTTTTTCTTTTTTTTCTTTTTTTTCTTTTTTTCTTTTTTTTTTTGCTGTATAGGCTCTGTGTCAACGTTTGCCCGATTTGGGCTGGTTTTAAACTATGGAACGTAGCCGTAGTTCCTGGAATCACAAGCTGGCCTTTCGTATTGTGAGCGAGTCACTAAAGCGCAGCATTTGTTAATGGGGTTAAACATAAGGGTTGAATGCATTATGAATGCCAAATTCTAAAACGGAACCATTAGGGTCATATAAGTCTGTTTTTTTTTTTTTTACCAAGGATGGGTTTCAGATTGGGAAATGAATTGAGGTCAGAGGCGAGTCCTCTGAAATGGTTTTGATGCGGGCGAATGTGGCATCTCGAACTCTGCGTGTAGTTGTGCGGGGTTTTTCTTAACGTTTCTGAGCCGGAGCGCACATACATCTCTCTGTCTCTCTCTCTCTCTCTCTCTCTCTCTCTCTCTCTCAGTCCTCCCACTCACTAGACACCGCGTGGGTGTGGATCCTGCAGGCCGCCGCTCTCCTTGTGCCTGCAAATTAGTCACATATTCTGCACATTACACCCGCTCGTCGCACCAAGCCCACATACACACACGCACGCACACACACACACACACACAAAAAAACATATCGCATGCACATTGCAGAGTGAGGCAGGAATGCTTATATCTCCTCGTAGTGTACACACTGATGTCACTGATGACTCTTTTCCTGTTGTAATGGAAAAACAACCTGGCATCAGCCCACCAGTCGTCTATGATTCAGCCTCGTCCGACACATAGGTGTTCCATTTCTTTCATGTTTTTTTTTTTTTTACTTTTTTTAAATCTCTCTGCACTTTAAATTCCATCCTCTCCTCTCTTTTACCATCTGTGATCACATATTTAGATTTCCTCCTCTCCTCTCCTCTCCTCTCCTCTCCTCTCCTCTCCTCTCCTCTCCTCTCCTCTCCTCTCCTCTCCTCTCCTCTCCTCTCCTCTCCTCTGTTGGTGTTGTTGTAATTGTGTCTGCTCTTGTCCTATGTGGTGAAAAAAGAAGCAAAACGAAACATGTCTGTCTCCTCCACCCACATTCACCCTCCCATCACTCCCCCCTCCAACATCTCTATCTGCATACGTTTCCCTCTTCTTTTCCCCCTCCCCCTCTCTCTTCTCTTCCGCCTTCCATCCGTTCTCATTCTCATTTATTTATTCATCCGACACTTCTTGTCCTCCTCCGATCTAACCTGTCCTCTTCGCATCTGTAACTTTGACACCTGACCACGACCCTGCTCATCGCTCTCTTCACCTGACATCCTGTCTTTCCCTCCTCCCCCACCCTCCTCTCTTCCATTTCCCCATCCTTCACTCCTCTCTGCAACACCTTCCGCCATCCCCCTCAACCGTCCCCCCCCCCCCCCCTCCACCCCCCACTGTCCCTCCTCTCTCTGTTTTGTCTTCACAGTCACTGTATCCATCAGATTCTAGACAGTGTCCATCACATTCACCAACATGACATAGTGCACAGGGACCTGAAGGTTAGTATATGTGGAGGAGCATCCGCCCCCCCACCCCCCCACCCACCCCACCCCCCCACCCACCTCTCCTGTCCCCTAAACCTTTGCCTGCTTACTTTCTGCCCTCCGTCCATTTCCTTCCTTCCTTCCTCCTTCCTCCGGTCTCGTCTGTACGTATGCTTCCTGTCAGCCGCTGGTCTCATGTCCGCCTGTCCGCCTGTCCGCCTTGTCTCTTGGTACGCCTCTATGTTTCTTTTATGTTTTTTTTTTTTTATTGTATAGAACTTATTTTCAGTTAATTGGAGGACGCCCCCCCCCCCCTTAAAGATGATTTTCCCCCCCTCGGCCTGCCTCACCCACCCTCCCTACACCACCTGCCCTCCCACACATTCCGACAATCAGATCAGCCAATCAAAAGAGCCTTGTATGCATACACAACCACACAACCCGTCGAGCACACAACCGTCTGCAGGTGTAACACACACAGCCCTCAATTGCTCCCATGAGACAGAGTAAGGGCGGGGTTCCCCGTGGCCACCCGGTCGCAAACCCAAGGTTTGCGGGGTGTGGGTGGTGCGCCCGGCCCTTAATCCCATTTTGGTGGTTATTGGAGGACGCCCCCCCCCCCCCCCCGGCCGCCCCCCCCCCCCTCGGCCTGCCTCACCCACCCTCCCTACACCACCTGCCCTCCCACACATTCCGACAATCAGATCAGCCAATCAAAAGAGCCTTGTATGCATACACAACCACACAACCCGTCGAGCACACAACCGTCTGCAGGTGTAACACACACAGCCCTCAATTGCTCCCATGAGACAGATTTGATCAAATCCAGTTCTATTTACTCTGTCCTTCATTGATTTCTTTTCCCTGCCTGCTCTCTTCCCATCGCTCTGGCTTCAAACCCTTTTATTTCATGGAATCGACCCCCTTTCAAGACGGCATTATTTGACATCCGCACGTCGGGAGCATCAGAGCCAAGAGAATAAAAGATGCAACATGATGTACGAAAACCAATGAAGATGTCTGAGGCTATCCCTAAAATAAAATGCAAAAGTTGGCATTTTCCATTCAAGGAGATCAAATTAAAGATCATATCAGCTCACTGAATTTTTTAAAGAGGAATTTACCCAGACTAGTTTATAATAGATTAGCCTTGTTTTTCCTTTTCCCTTTTTTTATATAAAGTACTGGGATAAATGTTGTTGGGTTCATCTCAATATGTTCCTCCAACATGTTATTATACTCACTCACTACAAGGCCAAAAACTGCACTTCCTGCAGTTCAGAAATGTCATCTTATTAAAATGATGACAATGAGTGTCATGAGTTGAACACAGACGATATATAACATAAAGATCAGTGCTAAAACAGGAAGACCACCTCCAGCTTCTAACTAGTCATTTGGGATGGTCTACTATTGAGCAACAGACAGACACACACATGCACAGGATTCTAACCCAGTGGGTTACAGAGCTCAACAGCTGACAAAGTGGGGGAGGATAGAAGCGCACAACGCACACACACACACACACACACACACTGAACGACATGCATACCTACACACAGGGACAAATTTATGTATGAATGAGTCTGCGACACACGCGCACATTTAGCCACATTTAGTCTTATTAGCCTTCACCGCACATTTACACACACACATGGTCACCCAACACACGCGGCTGTGTGGATGGGTGATGTGACCTGCCCAGTATGTATTTAATGGGAGACCTTTAGAAACAAGACACAGGATTCTAATTTACTGCCCTGAACTTTACAGCCATGCCAGTCCCTCTCTCTCTCTCTCTCTCTCTCTCGCCCTCACCCTCTCTCTGCTTCTGTTTCTCACTTTCTGTCTCTCCCCCTCTCTTCTTTCTCGCATGATATAATATTTCGTAGACTGGACGCAAATGTATTCATTTCACAATGAACCAACGACACTTGTTTCCTTACCTCCTTCAGCTACGGCCCTCAATCCTACCCACAATGCCCCTGCCTCTGTCCTCATCGCATGCCTGCCGGCTTTTACATGGAGGGAGGTGGTGTAGGCTAGGATCCACCTGCGGCCAACTGAACAATTTAATCACACATCTACAAAGAATAACGCACATAGGACTAAGAATATAGACTATATCCCTTTTGGAGATGAAAAGACTCAAAGGAATCTTCTGTACTAAAGCCACACTAGTTAAGGGTTGTTAGTCACGTCTGCTGCAATGTAGTTGGATCACCTTTCATATGGGTGCGTGGAAAAGTAAGAACACAGCCCACGCACACCATTGAACATATGGGTATTGGCTATGATATGTGATGCGGCTTATATTTTGGCTTCATAGCAAATAAGGGGTCGCTAATTAATTGAAAGCCATTAACGGGGCTCCCTGATTAGCTGCGGGACCAATTTTAAGGTGGAATTACAACAGAAGAGCCCTTTGAGCCGCGCCCCGTCCTACCTCAGACCGTCCCACCCCCGATCCCCCCACATCTGTGGCCTGTGCACGGGATTGTGGCGCTGCTCGGACTAACATGCCCCCCCCCCCCCTTTGGTGTTTGCATGCAGTCATTGCATCCAGCAGATCCTGGAGGCGGTGCTTCACTGCCATCAAATGGGCGTGGTGCACCGGGACCTGAAGGTGAGTGACGGAGGATCACCTCGCTGTGCTGATACTGTGCATTTATGTGGGAGGGTTTTGTGGGTGTGTTATTTGTGTAGCCTGCACATGTCGAGTTACCCCCCCCCCCCCCCCCCCCCCCCCCCCCCACCCAACCCCCACCCCCCCCCACACACACACACACACACACACACACTAAATGTTCTGGAACAACGTCCCACAGCCCAACCCGCCCCCTGTATTTGTTGACGCATCTGTCTAAGATGCCCCAGGAGGAAACTTAATCTGACCTCTGCTTCATTCATTAGTCACCGACGAGTAAATGAGGCTATTGATAATAGATAGCTGATGTTGTCATGGCCTGGATAGGTCAGTTAATGACCTTCAGTGCCTCAAACAGTGACCGTTCATTTACTGTTAATAGCCGTCGCCATGTCGAGTTCCCCCCCCCCCCCCCCACACACACACACACACACACACACACTAAATGTTCTGGAACAACGTCCCACAGCCCAACCCGCCCCCTGTATTTGTTGACGCATCTGTCTAAGATGCCCCAGGAGGAAACTTAATCTGACCTCTGCTTCATTCATTAGTCACCGACGAGTAAATGAGGCTATTGATAATAGATAGCTGATGTTGTCATCGCCTGGATAGGTCAGTTAATGACCTTCAGTGCCTCAAACAGTGACCGTTCATTTACTGTTAATAGCCGTCGCTCCACTAACGATGTCGTGACAAGTGTTTGTATTGACTGTCTGGCCAGTAACAGGGTTGGAAACCGAGAGCCAGTTGCTAATTTTGAACTGGGTTCTTTGAACTGCGGGATTGCCTAATAGATTTGATTCGAAAACTGGCTACCCAGTATGTACAGTATACGATTCCTGCTGCGTTTTGCTTTCTGGGATTGTTTTGTGTGGCCACGTCTAC
Source organism: Colistium nudipinnis (assembly GCA_016785305.1). Classification (NCBI taxonomy): domain Eukaryota; kingdom Metazoa; phylum Chordata; class Actinopteri; order Pleuronectiformes; family Rhombosoleidae; genus Colistium; species Colistium nudipinnis. The sequence continues at coordinate 110,296 of JAFBJU010026063.1, read as the reverse complement.
TCTGCCATGTGTGAATCCATGTCCGCACAGATTTAGAAATCTTGCCGTTTTGTGTCGCGCCTGGTGAAGTGTTATTTGTGTGCGCATGCTTATATGTTGCATCGCCCCCATGGTGCACCTCTCCTATGCAAATGTCAGTCCCGGCATTCCGGCGAAGGCGTGTTGTGTTCATCAGAACTGTTGTGGCCATTTCTTTATTTAGCCGACGCGCCTATCCGGTTTCACACCCGGGCAGCGTGGTGCATTTCGTGCGATAGGTCATAGTGTGAGGACTGAGGACAGCCTGGGTGACAAGTTAGGAACTAGGTTATGGCAAATGAGATGACGTCAGGTACAACAGATTTGTACGTGTGCCAAAAGAAAACGTCATTCGGCATTTTACTGTGCACCTGATACAGCAGGTGCAATGTATTTTTTTTTTTTTTTTTGGCATATCAGATATTAAAACAGTATTGAGCAGAGTCAATTATTTGTTTTTAACTTTCAACTGTATTCTACTCCACCCACATGGCAACATTCTCAACGTGGGCAAGTTCCAACTAACCCGTTTACAAAAGAGTAAAAGCCGAGGTAGGGTTCCCTCTCCTCGTTTTGGCCTCAAAAGGGTCATATCTGGGCTTTAAAATACAGTTTGCCGTTTGCCTCTAAACAAGTCCTCAGGGAGGAGGCAGGCGGAAGATGAAAAACACGCTACTGCCTTGCAGACGGGGCCGTGACAGAAGCGCGGCCTAAATATAACCTGCTCATCCTCTCCATGCACTTGTTTCAGGAAACGGCTTCTGGAGGAGAATGAAGACTGGTGTGAGGGGAAATTTCCAAGAAACGTCACAAACACACACGGAGGGCCTTTACTGATGCGCACATATGAACATATGGAAATATCATACATTTTTCACTGTTGAGATATACTTCTTTATGTTGAGTTTAGTCAAAACAAGGCTGTCGGCTTTTAAGTCGGACTGAGCTTAGAATTAGAATTAGAATTAGAACTGATGATGAAACTTGTTGGTTGGACTTTAAATTGAACTTGAAATTTCCGCCAAAGATCCGAAATCATTGTACTAGCCAGTGAAGGTGTAACATTCGGACTTTTGATTATATAGTGATATATAGGTAACTTTTTTTAGCCCAACTGACTACCTAAGTATTCTAACTAATGTGCAGGTGACTTTGTTTGCCGGCTCAGTGGTTACCTATCAACAGCACATGGACGTCGATGAATGAAATAAGTCGGTGTATTTTAATTTAACACCACTCTTACTTAATCATGAGACTCTTAATAATGCTCTTTAAAAATGTAATAATGCGAGAACGGCTTTGATGATACACTGAGATTGAAAGAGATGAAGAGAGAGAGGGGTGGGTGGTGGTGGTGGTGGTGGTGGTGGGGGGGGTAGAGAGAGCAGGGGCCGGTGGGGATAGCAGCCCATTATTAGAGTCCTCCTCTGACAGAGAATAATGAGGCTGGTTGCATTATCTGGGCCACAGAGATGGAGCCTATAGACCCGAGAACAGCACGGGAGGCGAGGACAAAGCAACACGCTTTTTGTGTGTCCGTTTTTTTTTTTTTTGTGTGTTTACTAGTGTGTGGTTTTTTTTTTGTGTGTGCGCTGTAGGCCTCGCAGCCTATTCTGCAGGCTTACACGTGTGCATGTAAAGCTGTCTGCCTTCCCCTTCCCTCACTGGGACATGTGATGAATATGTTTTGTGAACCCATTTTTTTTCCCCAAAAAATGTTTTGTAACCTCTTTTTTTTTTTTTTTTCTCTCCCCCTGTACCTCCACATCAGCCAGAGAACCTGCTCCTGGCCAGTAAATGTAAGAACGCCGCCGTGAAGCTGGCTGACTTTGGGCTGGCCATCGAGGTGCAGGGGGATCAGCAGGCCTGGTTCGGTGAGTTCCCGCACGTTTTGCAGCTATTTGTGAAAAATGGAAAGATAAAGAAATGGCCATATTAGTGCTATTAAGCACACTCCCACACGTCACCTCTATCCTATCCGCGACAAAGACCAGTTCCAACGGAAAAATCTGCCCTTTCAGCAACTAATCCCTCTTTTGAGGTCTCCTCATCCGGTTTTGCTTATTGAAGACTTATCCCATTCGAGCTAAGCCGAGCACAGCGGCGACGCAATGTGTCGCCTTGAACGTGTCGATCAATCGCGTGCGTTCTCTGCTGCAGGATTTGCCGGCACGCCCGGATACCTGTCCCCCGAGGTACTGAGGAAGGAGGCATATGGCAAACCCGTGGACATCTGGGCCTGCGGTGAGTGGACACACACACACACACACACAAGTGACACACCAAACACACATGACTCTATGGCATTCCCCTTGGTTCAGGGATTATACACAAAAAGGAAAACCCACCCAAGCACAATTTCAAACAAATCGTGCATTTGTGTGTGTGTGTGTGTGTGTGTGTGTGTGTGTGTGTGTGTGTGTGTGTGTGTGTGTGCGTGCGCGCGCGTCCATATGTGCCTATGTTTGTGTCTCAGGGGTGATCCTCTATATCCTGCTGGTGGGCTACCCTCCTTTCTGGGACGAGGACCAGCACAAGCTGTACCAGCAGATCAAGGCCGGGGCTTACGATGTGAGTCCTCCTCCCCTCTCCTCTTTCCTTTTCCTCTCCTTTTCGGTACAGGTTACATAACTCGGTCACTCCGCTCATATGCAGCGAGAGAGGGAGTCTCACCTTCGTTCATATTCAGCTCCGCACCACATAAATATGAGAGGAGGTGATCTGAATAGAATCTTTGGACGAACACTTTGGTAACCTGCCAAATGATGTTTTTTTGGGGGGCAGGTAATGAGTGAAATAGTACACAAAAGGAAAAAAAATAAAAATAAAAAATAACCGTAAACTGGCTCCCTGAATACTTTGATGATTGTGAAGTGTGAAGCTCTGCCGTTCTGTCTGTGCCTCCAGTTCCCTTCCCCAGAGTGGGACACAGTCACCCCGGAGGCCAAAAACCTGATCAACCAGATGCTCACCATCAACCCGGCCAAGAGGATCACCGCTCAGGAAGCCCTCAAGCACCCGTGGGTCTGCGTAAGTGTCCCCCGCTGGAGACGATGGGTTTCCACACTCATCTCAAGTGGCTGGTTTTCTCCTCCTGTCACTAAACCTCACTCTCCATGTCCTCTTCATCCTTCTCTCCTCCTCCTCCTCCTCCTCCCGCTCTTCCTTTCTCTTTTGTTTTCCGCAGCAACGATCTACGGTGGCGTCCATGATGCACAGACAGGAGACCGTGGAGTGCCTGAAGAAATTCAACGCCAGGAGGAAACTCAAGGTGTGCTCGCCAACTCCTACTTCTTCCCCATTTTTTTCTTTTCGCTCTGTAAATCGTTGAGCATCAATGTTGGGGTTGCACCAGCATTTTTTTTTTTTTTTTTGTGCAAAAAATGCGCAGTCTATAAATCAGATCGACGTCACTCAAGGTATGAGTTATCAGCTGGATAGAGATGTATCCAGACGTTCATGACTGACTCCTTCCCCCTTGCCTTCTCCACTGATTTATGGCTCTCCCTATTATAACGGCTTAGCTATTTAAACATGTATTTGTTGCCCTGCTGCTTCTGGCCTCGGTCCCGGCACGGCTCAGATACCGGCGCGTGGCAACGGGGGAGCAGAAACACAGCTGGCTGCAGGCAAATGTGGGATCATTTAACCAGCGGTCCATTGGAATGAACCATTCCCGTCAACAAGGGAAAAAAATAAATATAATAATAATAATGTAGACCGGTGCTGCTGTGTCAGTGTCGTCAGTCCGCGGGGTTTCATCTCTGCGGCGGAGAAGACACATGTGTTTCAAACTGGTAGAACTGACTGACGGATTTGCACCCGCACTCATTAGGGTTTTTCCATTACATCCTCACCGTTCACTGGCTATATGGCTTTGCTGTGGTTATGGAAGAGTGAGATCGGCTAATTCGACCATAAGTATATTACCACGCCCCGCAGCTTTTGGTCTATTTGCATCTCGGTGCCATTTCCACAGCAACACAGTCCATCGGCTCCTCTGCCCTCCCCCTTTATCTCGCCGTCTTTTTTTGTTCCTGTCTTTCACTCTGGCGAAGTGAGGCTGAATATTTTTTTTTCATATGATGAGGCGTGCAGTTGCCTTTTTGGTCACAGAGCTGTGCTGTCTGGAATGGCTAAACATCTTTGATCACCTAAACATTTGGCTTATCCAATACAGGAAGTGGTCAGATGTTCAGTTGCGCTGTCGAAATACCAGAAGTGCTATGTTACCACTTTAAGACGGACAACTCTTCCTGTTTTGTTTTCTTCTCAGGGGGCCATTCTTACCACCATGCTGGTGTCTCGAAATTTCTCCGGTAAGTGTTGCTTTGTCATAACCCCCCCCCACCCCGCTTACTGTAAAAATACCATTCATATCTTAGAAATAATCTAGGTAAATACATACGTGTATGTGAAAATGCAAAAATGAGGGGATTTTGTTGCTTGTTGCATCCAAATTGATAAACACCAGTAGTGAGCCAGTAGTAAGACAATCTACATACACAAAAGGCACCGTCAGACAGACATTTTTTATTTTTTATTTTTTTACAGTTTACGCGGCATGCTTTCGCAGGAAGTCGCGTCGTCGTTTCACCACAGTGCAACTACAGTGTTCACTTTGTTCTCGCTCTGGCCTTTTTTCTTTTTCCGTCCGAGGTAATGGGACGTGCGCCGATGTGCGGCCATGACGGGGCTCGAAGCCAAGCGACGATCATAGTCAATTTCGGCGAACTGTCATTCACGCTACGTCAGAGCCCCGTGCTCGCGGCAGTTATACCGCGCTTTCACACGAAGCCTCGCTGTAAAATGTTCCACATGTGTTACAAGTCAAACCCCTTTTTTTTGGAAGCCTTAAATACGCTGCCGCAAATAATTTGGCAACGCACTGAAGTGGCCCACTGCATTTGATCACCAAGCCACGGACGCGTTAGGCTTTACAAACCCTTCTGTCTCGTTTTAGCTAGACTCTATAAAATGGTGTACCTCAGAGACCATGTCACATAGGCCACTCTTTATTCAGAAATACATATCTTTTTACCCCGGAGCCGTTGTGCACTGTAGACGGCATATCCATACGTGCCATGCATACTTAAATGCTTTAGTTTTTGTTCATGCACAATATTTTGGTAGTTTGAACATGCACTGTAGATGTACGCGCACGTGCGTGTGTGCACGCTTGCACACACACACACACACACACACACACGCTGAAGACCTGCTCCTTTGCCTCCCGCGTTACTCCATCGCAAGGGTCGGCCAAAAGGTCAAACGATGAGATTTAGAGCTTCGGTCAAAGATTATTGTGGAGCGTGACATCAGGCCAAAAGCCAACGTCGTTTTCTCATGCAACAGCTAAATGCGTTGTCATCCTACGCAATGGGTCATGTGTCACGCAGCTCATCGTATCAGTTCCCTCCGGGAGGGGACCTACCGTGTATGTACCTGGTGGTCAGCGCCATGCGTTTTGAAATGATCTTACAGTTTATACGGTGACTGACACTTTCTTAATGCTGTATCATCATCATCATCATCATCATCCTCATCATCATCCTCGTCCTCCTAACAATAACACAACTCTCAGGTACACGTAGAGACTAAATGCAACACCCCTCCCCTTTAACTAATGAGTCCTATTTGTGTCGCACCTTTTGGAGTCTCACCGTGACTGTCTCTTTTTTTTTTTTTTTTTTCTTCACCCCCGATTTCCTGGTAACATCTTTCTCTCCCGCCTCCTCTCCCTCCTCACCCTTGTCACTCGTTTTGTGTGGCGCGGCCGCGCGCGGCACTCTCTTTAACAGTGGGCAGCAGGCAGACCACCGCGCCGGCCTCAGTGACTGCGGCCGCAGCGGCCGTGGCTGCGGCCGCCGCCGGCACCACCGCCGGCCTGGTGGAACAAGGTAGCGTGGTGGCTCCCCCAGGGCATGTCACCCCACCAACCCCCTCCCTCGCCGCTGTCCATCCGTTTGACCCTTTCACCCCTTCGTCTTTTTGCCCTCTTTCCTCATTTTCTCTGCCTCCTCCTCCCCTCCCTCAGCATGATGAGCTAAACTCATTGCAAACTCCGCCTCCCTTCGCCTCACGATGAGCAGCAGCATTCGCTGCGTTTCCATCTGGCTGTTTAGTAGGATTTATGCTGCGTTTTGATGCAAAATGAAATGCAACCGACACTTTTTTTATTCTAGAAGATTATTTTTGTATAAATGCAAGAAGATATGCCTTTTTTCATAGGAGTCATTATAGAAAGATTTGTGAACGATAATTGGATTTCAAACCTTTTTTTTTTTGTTTATACGACCCATACGCTTATATTGCAATTTTTTTATTGAAAAACATGAATAAGAAAAGTATGGTAATGTCATACTAAATGTCTCCATTTGACGCGTGTTCATCCTCTCAGCACGGCCTTCACTCAGCCAAACTGCTCTCTCTCTCTCTCTCTCTCTCTCTCTCGTCATCTCATGCATCTCTACATTACCCTTTCTTCCCTTTCTTTTTCTTTTACCTTGACCCTCTATCCCGCTCTCTGTTCTCTCGTTTTTTTTTTGATTTTCTTTAATGATGGAACTGCCCGGCAGCTGTCGGTGAATGCTGCATGAGGCACTGGACTGGTGCATGCGCTGCAAACACTGGGCGACCGCGGTGCATGGCGAACACTGTGCGAGATGCAAGATTGGGCTGGTTCTCATGAAGGGGAAAAAAAATTATAAAATGTTTCGCTTTGCTATATTTATACTATATTCACCATTACACGCATTGAGGATGTAGCCTGTATCCTCCCACTGACTGAGCTGCAGCATCCACATCGTCCACAAACTCTGCAGTATGCGATCGGAAAAAAAAATCACTCTCCGCAAGATATACACAATGGCCTTATTGCAGTCTTGCCCAGGTGACCACGCAGAATCCAAGGCGAATAATGGGAGATAATTGCATCCTGAGTGAATGGAAATGCATGATTAGGTCCCGATTTGCCGGGGGTTTAGCCAGTGATGCGAAAAACGAGTGTTTTTCAACTGTATTTGGGAGGCTCAAACGAGGCACATTGTTCTTCTATATTGTAGGGAAAAAATCAGTTTTTTGATTTTTGAACAGTATTACCCGGAAATTCATTGAATCAAAAACCATTGGGCAAGTTACTTGACAGCGCGCATATGAATTCTAAGGATATTTGCATTAAAGTCAGTCCAACCCAGTGTGTTGGTTTTGGGGCGTGCAGATAGGAATCAAAGGCCTCAATGACATAGAGCTTCACACCACCGTCTGGCGTTGAGCTGAGGAGACAGGAGTGGTGCCGGTGTCCTTGTTTCTGCAGGCCCGCTGGGACTCCACGGTCCTCTCCGTGTCCCTCAGACTACACTCGGCGCCTATCAAATATTTATAGCGAGGCCCCGCCCCCCCCCCCATACACATGTACAAACACCATCGACTGGGAGTTTACCCAAGCCCCATGCAGGAATATGATAAATGCATATTTATATGGGTTTCCTTGGCCTGCACCACGTGTATGTGTAGCAAACATGATTTCACCTGAGTTGGATCATTCAGGGGCTTGTTCCATTTCATGAAGCAACCGCCAGGCTCGTGTTTAATAAGTTCATGCGAGTCCCCACTCCACCTTCGCCTCGCTCTGACAGTGCCGCATCATGCGTGTTTTTAGGAGTGACACAGTGCTGATCTTTCTTTTTTGTTTTAATCTCTTCCTCCTCTCTTCTTCTTGCTTCATGTGTAACGTGTGGCAAGGTAAGGAGCTCTGCTTCTTCACCTTCTCTTTTAATTCCTCATTTTTTATTCCTTCAGGTTTCTCATCCTCATCGGGGGAATCAAAAGCCATTTTTAGCCACCTTCGGTTCAGTTTTATTTATTTGGAAAGGAAGATCCAGTTCGCCTCTCGTCAGAATAATGGTGTTTGGAAAGTGCGCCGTAAAACCCCCTCATCACTTTCATTTCTCCTCTTATTACCCTTCTTCTTTGCTCAGCGGGTTCTTTGCTCTCTCTCTCTCTCGCGCTCTCCCCTCCTCTATCCATCAGAGGATACAAGAGAGAGTGAACCCGACACTACTCTGACCGCATTTCTTCATCTTCATTAATAACCAGCCTTTGGGAGGAGACTGAAAAAGAACGGCAAAACAATAACCCATGCCTGTTCATGCAACTCTCACGCCCCCCCCCCCGAGATTATGAGATTATGTAGCTTTTATTTATTTCTACCTCTCGCTCCGTCCTTGACTGGTGAATATGCTGATCTCCCTTCATCATCACCGAGGCGTATAAGGAATCTATAGGATGAACAAGGTGGCACACCTCTCTCGCGCTCTCCCCTCCTCTATCCATCAGAGGATACAAGAGAGAGTGAACCCGACACTACTCTGACCGCATTTCTTCATCTTCATTAATAACCAGCCTTTGGGAGGAGACTGAAAAAGAACGGCAAAACAATAACCCATGCCTGTTCATGCAACCCCCCCCCCCTCCCCCCCGAGATTATGTAGCTTTTATTTATTTCTACCTCTCGCTCCGTCCTTGACTGGTGAATATGCTGATCTCCCTTCATCATCACCGAGGCGTATAAGGAATCTATAGGATGAACAAGGTGGCACACTTTTGAAATGCCCTATAGGGGAAAACCTGTTTTCCCCATGATAAATCACTGCATGGTGGAATTTCATGGCAAAACGGGCTCCTGTTGAAAATTCAGTGCTCTCTGGCTCGGAGCACGTGTGAAGGTGGAAGTGAGAGATTCAGAGTCGGCGCTAAGTGAGAGAGGGAGAGGGGGAGAGAGAGAGAGAGGGACGGGAGAGAGCCGAAGAAAGAAGGGAAAGAACGCCCAGACCGCCAGAAATAGAGTTTTACATAATGTGACTGACAGCTGATGTGATAGAATCTGATTAGAGTTGAGATTGCACTCGCAGTCCCTTGCACCTTAAAAAGGTCCCAGTAGGGATTCCATCTCTAGGAGTAAAAGAGGATTCGCAGGTAGTGTGTAAGTGACAGGGGATAGGTACCACTAGTTTCCAAAGGAGTCCAGCTTGTTCAGTCTTTATAATGCGTTCATAGTGCTAGCGTCGCTTTTGAGTCATCATTAAAAAAAAATAATTGGTCATGCTAGGGTCACGCCAGGGGATTGAATATACTTCGGAACTTCTGGTCTGGCACTAAAAATACAGCTCTATAACTATTTAAGAAAAAGGTTTTAAATCTGAAAATGACATTTCTATGGTAGATCTCGAATAGCTAATTGCTTCCTGGGTCCCTGAAGTCATTTTCTCGTGCGCGTGGAAATCTCAACCAATCTGTGAGAGCCATTTTGGCACCTTAAAAAAAACACCCAACAAATTCTATTCTTCCCTGCCTGCCCTCCTCCTCTTCGTCACTACCCTTCATTAGGGGGCATACTGAGCGCTCCTCTTCGTGGAGGGCCCCACGGACATCTTTTAGGCAGGGCTTATCGTTTTTGCGTGGCAGCCGTCTTTGTTGAGGCTTCCTGGCGGCCCCCCAGGGGCGGGGGGACCCACCGTACAAGATGTGAGGTGAAACAATTACCGCTGCGCATTTCTATTTCCCTGACAAAGCACTGGATTGTAACCCGTGAGTCTGGTGATGTTCGGCGACTAGAACAATCTTTTTGGCTGCACACCGTCACATGGAGGAAAAGCATGTTTGTGTAGATGTGTGTAGCCACACACGCGCACACACACACACTAACCTCATTTGGTCTTACTATCGACCGTAGTAGTAGTGTAGTGTTTTGAAATGGCGTCAGTCCAAGCGACTGAACGAGAGCCTTCGCGCGTCACGCTGCTTTTTTTTCTCTCTCCGTTGATTGGTTGATGAGAGCAGAATGTCTGTACTGGAAGTGCGTGCGCGCTGCGTGAGGAAAGCCCATCCGTGGGCTGGTCACTGATGGAGGCCCATTCCCCGTATCTCGTGCGAGGGGCGGCCTCTCGGGTCACGCTGCTGCATTTGGAACTTTTGAAATGTTTGGGAAGAATGCGCCGAGGCCTCCTTCCTGCATCCTTCCCAACAATAGCCGAAAGTCAAACCGGTGTCGCCTCTGAAGCGTTGCTGTTTGAGTCATTGTGGTTATTGTACCTGTGTTTGCCTTTGCAGCAGCTAAGACCCTGCTCAACAAGAAGGCTGATGTCAAGGTAAGGGTCGTCGCACTCCTCCATCTCTCTCTCTCTCTCTCTCTCTTCGTCAACTCTGCCTTTATTTTTATTTTTTAGCGCTCTTTTCCTAACCGCCGAATGTGTTTGTTTCTCATTCATTTTGTGTCATATTTCTGCGTCATAGTTAGGATGTGTTGCGTTTCATTTTATTTTATTATTATTATTTTTTTTTGCTATCTGCACGTATCAGCCCGCATGTGGCTCGCCGCTGCACGGGCCTCAGGCAGCGCATCCCCTCCGAAAGCAGCCTCTATTTGAGTTCATCATTATTCAGCTCCTCTCCATCTCCAATTATTAAACGAGTAGCATCTGTCAGCCCTCCCCGTTCGTTTCGTTGTTTCCCGCCACTACCTCTCCCTCTCGTCCCTGCTTCTTCCTCCTCGTTCAGCGCTTCCTTTTCTCTTCCTCGCTCACCCCATCTGGTCTTTAACCCGGCACCGCCGCTCATCCTCGAACGAAGCGCTCTCTCGCCATCCCCCGCTCGCGCATGCACGCGCTAACAGCGACGCAGCTCACGCGCGGCTTCCGCCAACGCGTCCTCGCGGGCAGCGTGCATGCACCGCAGCTCACGCCGAAAGTGTGTGCCACGTGGTGTCCAAGCAAACCTGCTTTCCCCCCCCCCACAAAAAAACCCGCTTTCCCCCCCCCCCCCCCCTCTCAGCATTGTACGTTGTGTGTATATGTGTTTTTCGCTTACCCACACACGTGCATGTGAACATTCCGCTGTGTGTTTTTTGGTACCCGTGCGAACACTCACACACACACACACACACACATTTGTCCGTTTAAAAGGAGAGCGAAAGTGCAAATGGCTGTGTTAAAATGCCTGCACACAGAGTGTGCGAACGCGTGGGAGTCCGCATGATTGGTTTGATCATGTGCAGCAGTGTGTGCGTGTCCGTGTGTGTGTGTGTTTACGTGCGCGTGTGCGTTCAAATGCCCCCCCTGCTCAGTGGGTTCAGCAGGGAATGTGACTCTGGTTCCAGGAATAGCTGGCAGTCTGGACCCTGGAAACTCAAAGGACAGAAATAGAGGCTTACTTCCACTGTGCCTCACTCGTCGCCTAGCAACAGGCTCCCCTCACGCACACACTCACCCCAAACCCCATGCTGAAGGCATCTTCTTCTTTTATTTGCTGCCTTCCCCTGCCGCTCCTCTTCTTTTCTTCTCCTTCTTCCCTGCACACGTCCTCTCGCTCTCTCAGCGACCTCCGACCTCTTCGCCCCGGCTCGTCCTACTTCCATTTTTCTGCCGCTCATTCATTAATGTGTGATGACACCAGACATTTTTCATCACCTGCTGGCTGCAAAACAGGCAACGCGAACTACGCGCCCCCTTCAGCCGCCTGCGCTGCCAACTACCGCCCATTCAGCATTTCAACCGGTGCGGTTACATTGATAACACGCCGTGGCTTTTCAGTATTGCATATAACATTGATATGAATTGATGTTATAGTTTGATGAACCGCGACCAAATGTTGCGTGGTCCGACATTATGACTTTGCTTGTTCTGCACTTCTTTCACACCTCCATCTCCTTGTTGCTCCAAACCTGAACCTTGAAAATTCCCACTTAAACCTGACCGCTCCTTCCTGCCTGTTCACACTTCCCTTTTACGGATTGGAATGCTTCATCCTTCTTCTTCTTTTTCCATGTTTTCTTGAAAATTCCGATGTTCTTTCTTTTTTTTTAAGGATTTGCCATCAACGTGCGCGAGTTTTAGTTCAGAATGACAAGTTCTCTCTTTCGATCTTCGTGCCAGTACATTCACTTGTTATCGTTGGTCACTTTATCCCCCATCCCCTCTTCTTCTGCTCTCCATCCATATGTTCATCCATGAATTAATTCATCCATCCATCAATCGCCCGAGGACAGAAACGCAAGTCCAGCTCTACTGTTCAGTATATGGTGAGCATGCCATTTATGCATCTGCCCTGCCCTCCCGTCTTTTCTCACTCTCTCCTCTTGTTTACTTGTTTTATCCACCTTTCCTCCGCCTTACCTCTATTCCATAAGTGAGGATTTTTTACTGGCATTTACGTGCATCTATAAAATGAAGAAAAAGATAAATACATGACTTTAAAATAGAAAAAAAAAACTAGAATACAATACAATACACTTTACATGAAATATATACATATAAAGATAAGGAATAAAATTATATTATATGTACAATATGAAAAAATATGCAATGTCTGATTGAAAGTGTTGCCAGATTCATAAAAGTTAGTGCTTCTAAAACCGCACCGTAGTGTCATACAGGCACTTCCTGGCAATTAGGCTCTGGTGCAGAAGAAGTAAGGAGCTTTAATTGTTGGCAAAAGCTGCGGCAGTTAGGACTTCCAGACAGTATTAAAAAAGCCCATTAAAAAAAAAATGCCATATTACTATAAAGCTGAAAGTCTCCTGTCTTTGACTAGAAAACATCAGGCAGGAGTCACGGTGTTGCCATAAGTGCAAAGTGCCATCGGAGTGACCCTGACATTATTCTGAAAGGGTAATGGAAACGGGATGTTTCCATCGCAGTGACTCCAGGGACGCTGCTCCAGTTCTGTCAGGTGCTAAGGTTGAGAATAGAGTCTCTGCTTGTTATTTTATACAGAACAGTAAAAAGGGCGGGTGGGCGGGAGCGCCGTCGCCCCTGGGTCCACCTCTGAGCGCTGCGTAAACAACCTCAGGCTTTATTAAATATTCAAATGACGCACTATTATGCATGAGGATAATAAACCGAAACAGAAATGTGTTTCTTTCACTTCAGCTCAGTGAACTGGAAATGCGGCTCTCTTGCTTCTATGCCCTGGAACCCCTTCCACTCCCTCTGACCTGGCGTGCCCCTTTTCTTCGTCGCCCCCGCCCATCTCTTCCTCTTTCTTATTTCTCCCCCGTGCGCTGATTTATTTTCCCACCTTGGCGACCACCTGGGGATCCATTTTCCCACTCGTGCTTGGAATCCTCATGAAATCCCGTCCACATATGGCCTCTGTTGTGTGCACTGAATTATATTGCCATGTTGTGGATGTTTCCACCTCGGGCAAACCTTCGGTCAGGATTGCTATTGCTACGCCGTTTTTTTGAACCAGAGCTGATACTGCAGAAAAGCCCTGACGGAGACAGCTCACGGCTAATCGTTGCCTTGCTGAGGAACACACTTCCTGTTGCTTCCTGTGAGGATGGGCGCTGGAGTAATGGCCTACTACGGCTTTGGTTGGTTGGTTGTGTGTTTGTGTGTGTGTGTGTGTGTGTGTAAGTAAGTCTGTGTGTGAGTGCATGCGTGTCTATATGTCGGCTTACTGTCAGCTTTCGCCAGCTTTTATTTCCTTGCTGCTTTGTATGTATGCCTTGTGTTAACGTCGTTGCACTTGTGTGTTCGGATGGATTGGCTCTGTCCTCTTCTCTCTCTTTGACATTGTGGTTAAAAAGGTAGACCCATGTAACGCACACACAGAAGCACAAAATGGGAATAATCATTGTTGCAGCCCTAATTTATGTTATTATTAACATTCCAGCCAAGTTAATGATGCAAATCAATGAATTGACATTTATGTCACATAATATACTTTAAAATAGTTTTAAGACTTATTATCCATACTGTTATTATTGAAATAATAATAATAATAATAATAATAATAATAATAATAATAATAATACAATTATTATTATTATTATTATTATTATTATTATTATTATTATTATTATTATTATTATTATTATTATTATTATTATTAACAACAATAATAGTAATAATAAGCCGGTCCTCCTTGAATTTTACTACCAAAGGAGAAGGCTAATTCTCTCACAGCTTTGCCTCTTCTTTTAAAAAATAAGAAATAACCTGTGACCTCTCGTGACCTCTATCTCTGACTAGCGTGTCTTTGAAGTAATAATGTTCCATGTGTTCACTGTGGTGACACGTTTCCGCTCCCTGACTCACTCTCAATCGAAGCAGGATTACAGATAATTTCATGTAGATTCAATGCAAATATCATGAAGCTACCGAGGACTGGCCACTCTTTTGATGTGTGGTCTTCAAAGGAATAATTGATAGAGGGTTTTAAAGATGATCCAGTGACGTCAACACCTTGTGAATTCAAATTTTAGGCGTTGCTTAAACCTGTACTGTGTTTTTTTTTTTTTTTTTGAGGGCTCCTTAATTTTTTATCCATCACACAGTACCATCAGGGAGGCTGCTGCGCCAAATTAATTCTGCCACATGCTTGGAACAACCTAGCACTTAAGTGCTTAAAAAAAAAAAAAACTTTGCACAAGTGACCTCGGAGAACTGACGTCTTTATGAAGATTTTTTTTATTTCACTCATAATGCTTGAATCCTTTGCACAATATTCTATCCCTATCTAACCGTGTCTGGGAGAACATCCAGTACATCCCCCCCCCCCTGAAGATTTGACAGTTTCGATACAAAAACAATTACCTCAAACTTAAATGTGCTTGCACAATCAAATTGAGCAAAAAAAACCAAAACACCACATTGGTCCTTAGAAGGACAGGAGCAGAGCACATTTGCCAAAACACAAATTTAGACACCCACGCGCGCGCGTGCGCATATACGCGCATACAAACATGCATGGTTACACACAACCCCGAACCCACTTCTCGCTGTTGTTAATGCTCTTGTTCTGTCTCCTCCCTTTTTTCCTCTCCTCTCCTGCACAGCCCCAGACAAACAGCACCAAAAACAGCATAGTCACCAGCCCCAAAGGAAACATCCCTTCGCCTGCTCTGGTATTTAACCCTCCCACCACCCGAATGCGTGCGTGCGTGTGTGTTTATGCGCGTGTGTATATATGCCTGTCCCTTTACCTCAGGACCCTTTTTAATCACCCTACATCACTCGGTTATTTCTTCACATTTGACCTGTTTTGCCCTGCTTGCCCGTCTTTTCAATTGTGGTTTATCTTTGCCCGTAGCCGCAGCGGTATGGGGCGTTACTTGCCAGGAGTGTCGGTGCAATTTATTAAATTTTTTTTCAATGTAGGCCTCTGTAGTGGTTGTGGAAGCGGTTCCCCTCCGCGTGAGCATCCAAAAGTCTGGTTATTGTCCTTCCAGCAAAAAAAAAAACGCTCCTGTAGCTCTCAGAGGAGTCTTCCTCTTCATTTGATGGTTTGAAATGAGCTATTTGGTTCAATTAAACCCCGCATGCTTTCGGCCCTCCAGGCGCACGGTCCACAAACCTCTTCTGTAGAGGGGAGTGTGAGGATTTGGAGCTGGAAGGACCGTTTTCCGACATGAGAGCAGGATTTTTACGAAGCGCCGTCCCTGGAGGGGAGATTTTCGGAGAGGGGATTGGTGTTTCCAGAGGGCCTCTCCTCTCTGGCGTTTATCAGTGTGTCAGTTGCAAACGTGCAAACATCATTATTTCGTGACCCCACAGGATTAACATAAAAGTGCTTTAAAATGTTTTCATTTCTATCAACAAATGTTGTTTAGTAGGGTTCTACTGACGAGCCCATGACGCTTCAGTTAGCTACAGTGTCGCATGAATGCACTGGTAACGGATTAGGGTGAAGGTCTACGAGACGTGACAGTTTCATGGCGCGCGCTCTTTTTCCGAGCTGCGCCTCGAGCCGACTCCAGGCTTCTCCCTCTTTGTCATTTTAATACTAATTTCCTTCAACTTAGGCTTATGAAGCCATTGTAGCTGCATAAAAGAATGTTAAAAGTTTCAGAATATCCGTGAAAATTGTAAATCAAGAGCTTATTGCCAATGAGGGAGATTAAAGATCACACTCCGTTCAATGGACACTGATTTGTGAATAAACAATTTCAACAAAATGAAATCCTTAAAATGATAGTCCAGCGGAGGCTGTGAGAGCATAATGTTCCTGACATTATTAATCCAGAATAGCACATTATATCCTGCCTTTTATATAACCGGGCCAGTCGCCACACTCAATCATAAATCACTGCACAGCCCAGTCCTAGACGCCGCAGCGATGACGTCGCCAAATCCGACATGAAAGATCGCAGAGGAAGTTTGGGTTCGCACCATGGCACTCCTGCACATTAAATATAGCTGTGGGCTCTATGGTTTTATCCCACTGGCTGCACAGAAGTGCAATTTTAATGTTTTGCACAGACACGTTGGCCCCCTTGTTTATGACCCTGTCATACACTCTGCCCTGTGAGTGGTGTTTTTATTCTAGAAAATACATTTTGAGAGGTGTTTGTTGGTATCCATGTCTGGCGCTTGAGGTTGTGCATGGAAGTGCATGTGGCCACAGCCATGGAGCAGAGGAGGCTTATTTTCCCCTCATCCTTGAAGGGAACAGGGAGTGCGAGGGCGGCGGCGTTGCCGGGGACTCGAGCTCGTTACGGTCAATCTATTAGATTGGGTACATTAACAATACTTCAGTACAGAAGTGCCGGGGCCTGGAGAGGCAGACTGTCTTCGGTGGCATGACCTTCCTTTTTCGACCTGGAGGCGGTGTGCTGGAGCGATGGGAATGCTAAATGAGCAAATGGCGTGCTTCCATATACTGTGTGTGAATGTGTTAATGGTGAATTGCATCTAAATGACTGAATCTAACTTAGCAGTGCAATTAGAAGGTCCCTGGTACCACAGCAGTGTGAGTGCCCCCCCCCCCCCCCCCCCCCCCCCCCCCCCCCCCCCCCCCCCCCGGTTTCCCTATGATCTGCAAACCCAAGGTACTTTGTTCTCACTCATATTCATCTCCCAAGTTGCCACAGGAGTTTGTTGCCGTGGGTGACGGTTGCCCTGACAACACCGCCATCATCACCAGGGACACAGCTGAGGATTGCTCAGCACAGAGGTGTCACTTCCTAGGGGAGAGAAAAGAGCTGTCAAGACTGCAGGGGGGCGGCGGTGGTGGTGGTGGTGGTGGTGGAGGTGGATTCCGGTTTACTGTAAATCAAGTGACAGTTTCTATCAGGCCATGCAGCGCTGTAGGAAACAATGAAGCGTGTGTGTGTGTGTGTGCGTGTGTGTGTGTGTCCACATCCTCCATCATCAGATGTCAGTGGCTGGCAAATAAACAGCCATTTCAGAGCGATTCGTTTTAGCAAGGAATCCTGAGATGATTCCAAGGTCTGTTGGTCTTCCCATGGGAGATGAGCATGGCAGAGTGGGGTGACCTGTTTCTCGTCATGTGGGCCATCTCAAGGGTTTCTCCAGCGTTGCTGCTGTTTATATATGTGAGAGCATTTATGTTTTATGAGCTGGCTGATTTTCCTCTTTATTTGTCGGTCCCTTTATTTTTACAATTCCAGTGTGCGAGTGTGTGTGCGCGTGCACGCACATACGTGTGCACATTGCAGTTTTAGCTCGCCGACCCACTCTGCGGCTGTGGTGGATTCTCCCTTTTCTTTTCTTACAGACCTTTACTTTAGCATTTTCTCAGCGTTCATGTCACCCCTTCTTCCTCTTTGTCCATTTTGTTCTTTTTTGCAATTTATCCATCGCTGTCAACTTTTATGTGAAAATCTTCTCTCTTTTTTTCCCCCCTCCCTCCCTCTCTTTCTCTCCCCGTTTCCTCTCCTTTTTTCCTCTCGTTCATTCCATGTCCTCCATCTCTCCTCCTCCTCCTCCTCCTCCTACAGGAACCTCAGACAACCGTCATCCATAATCCAATAGATGGAACAAAGGTATACATCATTCCCCACTCCTGACCCGCTCTTTGTCCCTCTTTGTCATTCTCCTCCTCCTCTTCCTCTTCCTGTCTTTTGATCCTTCCCTTCATCGTGCATCTGTGTGCGTGCACCCTGGCATTGGTTTTCGGACACGTGTGTGCATATACCTGGGTGTGTGTTGCTATCCGTTAAACGGATACATGACTTTTAATCAGGAAGAGAACATGTGATGGTTCATTTTGTTGATCTTTTAAACTGGCGCGCCACTGTGTTTTCCACCATATTGAGCATTAATTGCAACTTATTTTATTTCTAATTATTGATGTATGCCGATGAAAGACCGCCGACGGGAACATATGGTGTTCTGATTGCCGTTGCCAGGAAAAAAAGATTATTAGATTAGGAATTTTATTTTGGATTCAGCAGTTCGTTGTGCAGTTGTTGTCGCTTATTTTCGGCCGCATATCTGTACCGTGCAAAATAGTTCAGAAGCTACAGTTTGTGTTGAATCTGGATGTGTCTGGAGGTTGTGCACGAGGAAGGAATCCTATTGAAAAGCCACTCAATAAGATTCCTTCCGCTTAGATTTGACCAAGCATTTATTTTTGTGTGTCTGTGTGTGTGTGTGTGTGTGTGTGTGTGTGTGCGTTACGCTAACATAATATTGTTCCTGGGCCAAATCCAGTTCTTTCAGAGGCAATTTCAACTTTATTCCGGCTCATAAGGTCAACTATGCACAGGGTAAAAATTATCGAATGAAATGATGATGAAACCTTACACGGAAATAAACTGTCAGAAAGAAAAGCTTTCTATGAATCAGACCAATGAAAATGAACTGTAGGTGTGATCACACCGAATTCTATAACTCGAGGAAACTTGCGCAGCTCCAAAGCACATGAACACACTCCTCACTCTTTATTCCTCTCCTCAGGACACCAGCTGCTCTTTAAAAAAAAAAAGAAAAAAAAAAAAGACATGAAATCACTCCCAGCCTTTTTGCTTAGGACACTGCACTGCCTAATGAGGTCAATGAGTTTCTCAAGTCTCCTCTTTGTGCCGGGGAATTTGGCCCATTTAATCTGCTAATTAGAAAATCAGACGCGACCCCCCCCACTCCTCCTCCTCTGGTCCGAACCTGTCAGGCGTGTACAGGCAGGATCAGTATATGGATAGATTCCGCCAACCTCGACGTGGCGGCTAATCACCCTATGGGAATCTGTTTCTGATTCTGGGCTTGAAATAGACAGATGGATTACATCCCATTGAGTTTTTTTTTTTTTTTTTTTTTTCACATCAAGAGCCCAGAGCATCCCGTGAAGGAAAAACGTCATTTGTCCACAGTGGGTCTATTGAACACACACAAAGACACACAATGGGGAAGAAAGAAAATCGCTTTTAGTCGAAAGGTTAAAAAACATTTCAAATAGAAACGGATTGCATGGAAGGTGGCGTATTGAGTAGAGTCTGGATTCGGTGGCACGCTTTGACTTCATTGTATTTTCCAGGTCAGACTAACAATTGTGACTAACCAACTTTGGTCTTGTTTGCGTCTCGTGTGTGTGTGTGTGTGTGTTTAACACAAACACGCCTGCGCGTCATGCTGCGACCCACCCTGACTGTCCGTCTCTGATCCCCAGGAGTCATCGGACAGCAGCAACACCACGGTGGAGGACGAAGACGTGAAAGGTAAGATAAAAAAAAAACACACACACCACCACCACCACAAAACTTCACCATCTGACCAGATGATGACAAATAACATCACATCAGGCAGACAGCATTTATTTTATTTATTTTTTTCAAACTACAGAAGCTTTAAAATGAAATGCCTGAAGATTGGCAGAACCTAGAAGCAGAGAGAAAATGACTGATTGCCTTTTAGGTGGAACTGTTATGTGTTAAGTTTTGGAAAGGTGGATGTTTGACATATGAGGAAAACCGCGTTCGTCCCTTCTCGTGGCAGTGAAAGCTGTTTTTTTTGTTTTTTTGTTACGGAGATAATCTTTGCACCTGGATGAAGGTGACTTTAAGAACCTGAGCCGCTGGGGTAATTTCTTACGTTCTTTTTCACAAGCCTGTAGTGTCCTTTAAGAGATTTCATTTTTCGATAGGGCAGCCATTTCTACCATTGTGTGCGTGTGGGTTTTTTTTTTTTTGCATTTTTTAAGTGAATGGCTGAATGGGTGAAACCAAAAAAAGAAAAGAAAAAAGAATGATATCCTTTATTGAAATTCAGGAAATGAAATGAGCTCCATCTAAATGAACAGGGGAGGCTCATTTGAAGAAAAAAATAGTTATACGGTTACCGGGTGCCAATAGCTAACCACTTACTGACCCCTCATGGAGCTTTGGCTATATTGCTTCCTTTTGCTGGTTTTTCAAATAACAGAAAACAATTAATAAAAATCACAGCGTGAAGGGACATTTGTGTGTTTTAGTGTGCGTCTGAGAGGGGGCGGGGGGCCCTGTGATGAGTACACGGCCTTGTGATGCTGTTGCGGTTTGGCTCTCTGAAAAGTGTTGGCGTTTTGGCTCAGACCTTAACACTGAGAAACGCACACCTCTGAAATACCAACGTGGCTGTGTGAGGTCTCAGCTTTTTTTTATGTGTGTGTGTATATGTGTGTGTTGCTCTTTGCTGGAATTTGTGAAATGAGTTTCTTTGCGGGCCATAGCGCACGTATCAGCAAATCCCTTCACCTAACTACTTCTACGTCGCGCTTCTTTCTTTGAGCAAGTGTTTGTGTGTGTGTGTGTGTGTGCGTGCGTGCGTGCGAATGCATGGGTTTTGAATCCGCTTATCTATGCCAGCACACTCGAACACCCGTGTTCTCTACATCCGAGCAGAGCACAATGCATCTAAATGGGGTCATGAACGTATCATTTCGGTGCCAGAATGTGCGCCTCCTCCTCCTCCTCTTCCTCCTCCTCCTCCTCCTCCTCCTCCTCCTCTGTCTCTCTGTAGAGGCTGTGGTGCTGTCACAAATTCCCTAGCAACCGCGGCAGAGCCATCCAGTAACTCTGGAAGAAAATGAACCACGGCTGGGTGAACTACACTTATCAAGCAGTACTCGAGGGGAAGCACTCTCGTTTTAGTGGTGAATCCGAGTTCGAAAATTTTCTCAAGGGGACGGAACCGAGACTCCCTCGACCAAAACTCTGGCAGGATTGAAGTTCAAACTGTAAATATGAGCAGATTCATTGAACAACAAATAGTGTTTCCTTCTCTTTTAATCTAATCTTATTCAACGTCATTTTCATGTTTCCTCTCCACTTACGTTTCGCTGTAAACCACTTCAGATACACGGATTACCCAGTAGCAAGCATATAATCAATCTGAATCGGAATATCACATATTTTTAATTGCCTTCGCCGTAGGCGTGGGGTGTTTTTGGCGTAATAGCTGGACATAGAGAATAAGGACTGCGCAAATGAAAGCAGTGTCCTGAGACCAAGGCTCGATTGCGGACGGTAAAATAAACATTTGACCTTTGGCCTTATTTGGCTCTTGTGCAAATAAAGCAACTTGTCAAATTTCGTAGGGGGGATGTTTTCATCCACACCCCCAGTGAAAGGGTTTCCTCCCCCTGCTCGTTCCCTTCCCTCTCCAAGGTCCCAAATTGGGAGTCCCAGCACCCCCCCCGCCCCCGCAAGGGCACCTTGGGACGGGCGTTTGGGGCTAAAGGGGGGGGTGGCGTCCGAATTTAGCCCTCGGTGGGCAGGACGCAGAGACGGAGGAACACCGGAGAGGTTCGGAAGACTCCGCTCTGCTAGCGCCACCATTGGATAGGGTTAGTCTCTCGCAGCTGCTTCTTATGAGGCTCTTAAGACAGGAACCCGGCAGGTTAGCACGCTTAGCGTCCCAGAAAACTACAAGAGCCAGGTGAGTTCGCGAGGAAGAGTTGGTCGTTTTTTTTTGGTTTTTTTTTCCCCTCCTTCGTGGAGTCTCGTCGGGTCAGCGAGTGCTCAACAGCTGATCGTAACCCGACACCTGCACTGGGTTTTTTTTTGGAGCATGTGGGCACTTATCTGTCATGTTGCCCCCTCAGTACTTTTAGAGTTGAGAATACGTGACACGCGCGCACACGCGTCTTCTCGGGGCTCGTTATTCTCCTGTCATCCATTTTGGCGATAATGATATGATTTCACTTATCATTTATAGGGTTACGTGCTGCCGAATTTCCAATTCTAAACATCGTGCTTTTTTTGGTGGCGAATGAAAATGCTGGGATTTTTTTAGGTTTGTGTCGTCGTGTCGTGTCGACATATCCTCCGCGCCCCTTCGGAGAAGGAAAGATTGCCTTGACAGCGTGAAAATGTTGAAGTCTGCGAGTTTCATTTCATCGTGTTTAAGAGGCTGCCGTCATAAGTCCGTAAATGTGGAAATGTTTTTATTTTGTTTTGCTAATGGCAGTTTGCTGCTGTTTGTTTCTTTTTTTTTTTTTTTTGTTTTTGATCTGCAGGGCCATTTTTAGTTTTCCTCTGTTTGTCACTGAGTGTTTATATGTGGTGTTTCCCCCTGTGCCAGCTGATTTAAAAACAAAAAACAAAAAAAAAACAGATGGGCATTGTGGGAAGAATAAAGGATTATCGCATCTTAATGAGTAGCGTCCAACTCCCACTCCCCATTAGCGTGGCCAACACCATTGCCATCATCCAAACATCAGACTGGGTAACACCAGCACAAAGAATATGAGCCATGAACTTGGATACTGAGAACAAGTCATACAGCCAGATATGTTGACTCCGGTTGTTATTTATTGTGAGCGAGAAAAATAAAAGGCTTACCGAGTTTCTCGTCTTGATCCGACCTCTCCTCCATCACGCTCGATTTGACCCTGCCCAACGTTCCTCTCCTGGACATTTCTGCCGGTTGTCATCTCTTTTCGCATACGTGTACATGTGTGGTCTCATTCTGTGTGTGTGTGTGTGTGCGTGTGAACGTGTGAACGTGTGTGTGTGTGTGTGAGTGAACGTGTGTGTGTGTGCGGCATGCTGTCAGGGAAGAGCTTAGACAACAGCTCGCTTAAGGCGCAGTCCAGCACCAGCTCCCAGCCTGATAGCTCCACAGCTGCTGTGTTCAGTAAGTCAGCATGGCCCGCCTAATGCAGCCTGTAACACACACACCCCCACACACACACACACACGCTCGCTCACACGCTCTACCTGAGACATAACCGCCCTATTACAGTCCCTGCTTGTATTAAATGCACCTCTACATCCACTGAATTAACCTCGTTTAATCAGCACCTACTGCTCCTTTTCATGATGTATCTAATAACCTCTAATTCAGTCCGAAAAAAAAAAAAAACTAAAAAACACTAATGTGTTTTCTTGCATTTCTGCCACTCAGCTCGCCGGCCTTGCCGCGTTTGTGTCATTCGTTTGTTGTCTCCCTCCTGTGGACATAGGCAGAATAGCGTAAGGTTGGGAGAATCAAACGGCCACGGTCACAAAACATGCTTTTTATTCTTTGGGAGATTATTGAGGCATGAAAGGTGTCCCTGTCCCCCTCTCCTGTTTTCAGCCTGCTCCGATTGGAAAACTCTTAACGATGCAGCCAGAGCGCTGCCGTGAACTAACTGCGAATGAGACTGCGTTGTCGTTTTCGACTCGATAAATGTCCCCCTTTTGAGCGTTTGAAACCGCCTAGGTGATGTCAACCTTACCACTTGAGTTCCCTGTCCTCCCTGTATTTCCTCCATCCTGCTCTCAGCGGCTGCAAAGTTTTCTGACCTGCTGGGCTCAGTGCGCAGGGGCTCGGGGCCCGTATCGGACGGGGAAGGGAGAACCGTCACGCCGCCTCTCGCCGCCCCCTCCCCTCCGCACACCCCCGTTGTCCCCACACACACACACGCGCGCTCGCTCACACGCTCTACCTGAGACATAACCGCCCTATTACAGTCCCTGCTTGTATTAAATGCACCTCTACATCCACTGAATTAACCTCGTTTAATCAGCACCTACTGCTCCTTTTCATGATGTATCTAATAACCTCTAATTCAGTCCGAAAAAAAAAAAAAACTAAAAAACACTAATGTGTTTTCTTGCATTTCTGCCACTCAGCTCGCCGGCCTTGCCGCGTTTGTGTCATTCGTTTGTTGTCTCCCTCCTGTGGACATAGGCAGAATAGCGTAAGGTTGGGAGAATCAAACGGCCACGGTCGCAAAACATGCTTTGTATTCTTTGGGAGATTATTGAGGCATGAAAGGTGTCCCTGTCCCCCTCTCCTGTTTTCAGCCTGCTCCGATTGGAAAACTCTTAACGATGCAGCCAGAGCGCTGCCGTGAACTAACTGCGAATGAGACTGCGTTGTCGTTTTCGACTCGATAAATGTCCCCCTTTTGAGCGTTTGAAACCGCCTAGGTGATGTCAACCTTACCACTTGAGTTCCCTGTCCTCCCTGTATTTCCTCCATCCTGCTCTCAGCGGCTGCAAAGTTTTCTGACCTGCTGGGCTCAGTGCGCAGGGGCTCGGGGCCCGTATCGGACGGGGAAGGGAGAACCGTCACGCCGCCTCTCGCCGCCCCCTCCCCTCCGCACACCCCCGTTGTCCCCATGCAGAGTGAGTAGAGAAAAAAGCAAAAAAAAAAAAAAAGCAAACAGGCAGTCCGCAGTGGATAACCACTGAACAGGTGGCCATTCAACTTAGAAAACATGAACAGGCATCCCTCCTTCCTCCGGCCCAGCATTAATGTGATGCCTTTCTCTCATTTCTTTTTCTCACCTTTTACATTCCTGTGTACCTAATCTGCTGTTGCATTTCTCCACCACTGTTCACTCCACCCCTCCACCCATCCGTCCGCCCACCCTGCCTCGACGACAACCAGTGTCTCGGCTCACAGACCTGGTCAGCAGCGTCCGCAGGGCGGCGCCGCCGGCCCCGGCGGCCGAGAGCGACGCCGCGCCGGCGCCCGCACTTAGTGCCAGGCCCGCGCCTCCACCTGCACACACCACATCCCCGCCTCCCCCCCCCCGCTCCCCCTCCAGCCGCTCCCTGTCTTCCGCCCAGAGTGAGTAATGAGCAACCGCGTCCGAGATGCATGGAGGCCGGTCAGGGGGCTGTTAACTCTTTCCGCCACCTGAGCGCGTGGGCCTGTGCGTGCTTAACGTTTGAATTGTTCGTGCTTCGGTCGAACAGGGGGTTCGCACAGCAAAGTCAATTGTATGAACTGTGGGCTTTTGGAATCAGGGTTTTTTTTGCGTGTGCTGGTACTGATTACCCGGGAGCAAAAACACCCCCCCCCCCATTTGTGCATCGTTTGGCTGCATTTGAGGAGTGGGAGCAAGAACCCCCCCCCCCCCCCCTCCTCCTCCAGAGAGGGATTTGTGCATCGTTTGGCTGCATTTGAGGAGTCGTGATGTCATTGAATGCAATGTTTGCAGTGATTTGACGCCAGATTTCACTTGTGCTCGCACCGCAGTGTGTCCATGATGATTCTCCGTGACGATGATTAGGTCTCTGTTGTACGCGTGGGGATGTTTCATTTGCTGGAAGTGTGCGAGCGATGTTACCCAGAGCAATTTGTTTTTGGGCTCTCTAACGTTTTCACTCTGCATGTTCCCTGACTTTAATTGAAGAAATGTCATCATAAAGGACTTTTTTAAATTTTTACAGCTCAATATATAAAGAACGAGACAAATGGTTTACTTTTCAGACTTTCACATGTTGCAGTGTTGCATCCGTATCCTTCACCTGAGCGCCCTGTGGCATTGTGGAGGATTTCAAATCTGAAAACATCGATTCACTTTCTAACTGTCTGTACCTGCAGCGCGCAAGCAAGAAATCATCAAGATCACAGAGCAGCTGATAGAGGCAGTCAACAATGGAGACTTTGAGGCATATGCGTAAGTCTGCGTTCTTGTGTGTGTGTGTGTGTTTTTTTGTTGGGTCCTAAACGTCTGACTTTGATTGACACATTTCGTCTCCAGCAAGATCTGTGACCCTGGACTCACTTCGTTTGAGCCGGAGGCGCTGGGCAACCTGGTGGAGGGGATGGACTTCCACAGATTCTACTTTGAGAACCGTAAGATTTTAGAGATCTGTTGATCCTTTTTTTTATTTTATTTTTTTATGTTTGTGTCCCAATCTTGTTTGTCATTGTTTTATTTTGTCAATCCTTAGTTCGATCAAATTTCACACAACTGCCATTTGCCAGGATAATAAAGTACAAACCTAAATTGTACTTTAAATTGTAAAAACAGCAGTCGTAATGGTAGCGTTGAAATAGGGCCGTTGCTCTCATTAGGGTTTTTGCTCTTCCCCCATTGTTTTAGTGTTGGCCAAGAACAGCAAACCCATTCACACCACCATCCTGAACCCCCACGTCCACCTGATCGGCGAGGACGCCGCCTGCATCGCATACATCCGCCTCACTCAGTTCGTGGACGCCCAGGGCCGGCCGCGCTCCAGCCAGTCGGAGGAAACTCGCGTGTGGCATCGCAGAGACAGCAAGTGGCAGAACATCCACTTCCACTGCTCAGGCGCTCCGGCCGCGCCGCTCCAGTGAGGTATAGGGAAGCTTTTTTAATATTTATCATTTCTGGAATATTTTCCACCCAATAAGTAATTCAATGTGCTTGAAAAAACTTTCACTTTGGTCCACGTGACAGCTGTGGCAGGTATTATGTTTTGGGGTTCTCTCATTCATTCTCATTCACGGGTGTGATTGGGAAAATTCAGCCATTTGGAATTTAGAATGGTCTGAATAGAATTTGAATAAAAAAATAAATGCAACCATATTTGCTGCGATTTATACTGATTAACAAAGGCAAAGCACAAGGCAAGTAATTCTAGATTGTCTGTTAGTCGTCTTCCAATTAAATCTCACCATGGAATTCCCACTTTATGAAAACGTGCCGGTGTTTGAGAACGTTTTCTTTTAAATATATTGTTGTTTAATCGTTTAATATCGTTGTGGAAAAAAAACTGCAGTGGAAAAAAAATGTATACATTTTAAGAGCCCGGCTCTCCGTTTCCAAACTCATCAAGTGTCTCTTTTCTTCAGTGACGTTTTGCAACAAAAATATCAAACTATAGCTTTTGTTTGAAAGAGTGCGTTCCACTTTAATTATTGACTGTATTGGTTGTTTTTTTTCCCTTTCAGGAGGGAATGTCATCTCGTCATCTCTGAGTGCTCTGCTGTAAAAAGAGAGGAGGAGGAGGAGGAGGAGGAGGAGGAAGGAGGAGGGATGAAAGAACAAGTTGGTTTGAGGGCTCCTGGCCCTTCTTCAACAAACCCCTCCCTCAATGGACACCTGGTATAAACCCCCCAGCATGCATCACTTCTCCTCATCTGTCATCTTCCCTGTAACACTGTCTGACAACCGTCAAACCCCCCCCCCCCTCCTCCTGTGAATTCACACTTCTGTGACATAAGCACTACACTGGAAGTCACAGTATGTAAAGTTTTAAGTCAATTCTATTATTATCATTACTATATTATTATGATTATTATTATGACGATGATTATTATTACACATTTGCAATTGTATATGTAATTTGTATAATTCAAAATTCTTGATGCCAGTGGTTTCTAGAGATGAGGGAAATCTTTTTTTTTTTTGTTTCTCTCTATCTTTTTAAGGAAGCATGTTTCTCCAAATATTAACAGTGGCTGTTTTTTTTTTTTTTATCGTGGCTATTAAGTGGAACATTATATTGGCAGTTTTTTTGTAGTTTGCCTATTGTGTGTTAGCTATAATACTGCACCCAAACTCATGCTCAACGTGTTTTTTTAATCTGTCAATCTGTTTTGCGATTTTTAATTGGCGCCTTTTTTTTTCTTTTTGAGAAAAGGTGTTCTGGTGGGTGTCGTGTCGAGGTAGCCTGTGCGTGTGTGTATGCGGAGGAAAAGAAAAAGGATTCTGCGCAGTTGGAAGGAACTTGTCCTTTTTCTCTGTCGCAATGTGAACGGCCAGACGAGCGGTCTAGTACGGCTCGGTGTCTTCCTGACTCATAACATTCACACAACGTACAAAAGCAATCGGTATGCAATAATAGCTTCATCCTATATTCACCTTCTCGTGTCCATGTGTAACTTTATGCCGCCATACAGAGAGGATACGGTCTCATCATAAGGAAAAACAATTTCTTAACATGACGAGGTAGTTCTTGTTGGTGAACGTTTGGATTTAAAATGCCGACTTGTTTTGTTTTAGCAATAGAGAACCGACAAAAGTCAGGGTCGTCCTGTTGAAGAACTCCGATTATTTTGTCAGTAAAAAAAAGAACTGAAGGAAACGGAAAGAAAAGGTAGAAAAGGTTTTTGGTGGTGCTCAATTACTCAATATACATTTTGTATTTCTACACACATCCTACCACATAAACTCGAAATTTGAACACATGAGAAAGAACTGCGACAATCAAAAAAAAAAAAATATATATATATATATATATGTGCTTTTATACCAACGTGTGACTAAATGAGATGTTTTTTGTTACAATGAAAGCATTTGGTAATGATAATGAAAAAAAAAAAAGTTGCACAAAACCGTAACATCAATGTTACAAGAAGCGGATCACTATATGGGCTCGGTTGTTCTCAAAAGATTATCCGAGAAGGTACGGGATGCTGCTGTTGCTAGGCGACGGCCGACAAGCCTATCCAAGCTCAGCGCTGTTTTTTCTAAAAGTGGAGGTATTTATAACTGGTAAATTCTCTGTGCTGTGTGGAACACAGCAGCAGCTCCTTTTTTTTGGTCATAAATGTCCAATGCGGCTCATGACAGCAAGGATCCGTGCGGATGCCTGACCTTTCTGACTTCCTGAGTTTAGAGATCTGGTACGACATGCTCGTTGGCCTGCACACGAAGCACAGACAAGGTGTGCGTGTGCGCTTTAGGCCTCTACAAGTGGCGGGAATCATTTTTGTGGTACCATGAGTTGACAAATATCTGCCGACGTGCGCGTTGCATAGGACTTCTCTACTCTCACCACAGCGTGTAATATTTGTATGTGCGTGTGCGTCTGCATATAGAGTATATCCATTGGTCTGGTTGTGTGTTCTTTTTACAAGCCCGGCAGGGTACATTTTGCAGATGTGATGTTTACGAGATGATGGAAGGAGATGGTTTCGTTTCGGAGGACATATCAGTCTGTTGCCTTCAGCCTGGGACATTTTTCTTTTTCTATGGTTTGATTTTTTTTTCTTTAATGTTTTAAAGAATGTTTTTTCATAATTTCACTCTTGTGCTCTTGGATTTGTGTTACCGTAATGTGTTATCAGCGTTTGACAATTTTGACAAAGTGCTTGTGCCAGGGGTGGCAGTGTTACACAGAGGGACTTGCGTTTTGGCACTGAAGACAGATTTTTTTTGTGTGACTTGTGATCAGCTCTGCTGTACTTTTGCTCGTGCGCCACTGGCTGCCTCCACATTTGTCTCGTCCCTATAGGTCAGACCGAGATTTTAAGAGACCGGGCAGTTGGTTTTGGTGAATAGTCCTCAGGTTTCTATTTATTTTGAATATTTATTTATTTATTGTCCTGGATGTTTCTAATGAGCTTTTTTTTGGTTTTTCCCATTGTACAGCTTGTGCACTTGTGCAAGTACGGTCTGTTTTTGTCAAGGAACACTGCTCTTTGTAAAACAAAAAACATTTTAAAGGGAGATAACGCCCAAGTTGCATCCTGCATGTTTTTGTTTTTTTTCGACCAACATGGTGTGATTTTTTTTTTTTTCTGCTACTTTTCCTTGGCGTCTTCAGATTTATTTTGGCTTTGACATTACTTTTGCAGTTTTAAGGTGTCCTTTGTTTCCCATTTAAGTCAGATCACAACTTTGCCATAGTTGTACATGAATTACTTTAAACTCATATACAGTAATACGGGACTGGATTTTGTATAAACTTTCCCACTGAAAGCTTCACGGACCTTTTTTAAAGACGATGAAGCCTTTTTTTTGAGGGTGCACCACTGGGTTCTTTCGTCGTTTTCGTGTCCGAGTAACAACGTTCATGACTAGCTGACCTTGATGTGATAGTAAAAGGTCAAAGGTCACCCAAAACGTTGCTGATGCGTGATCATGCTAAGCACGCATGACCCCCACCACCTTGTAAAATAAGAAAAGGAAGAAAAAGCAGCATGCACAGTGCAGATGCGTTGTTCTTTTGTTCTCCTCGATGTGTTTACCAGGCTTGAACATCATTTTAATGGGAATCATATTTTTTTCAAAAATTAGGACGTACACAATGGCAACATGTTCCTTTGCATGACGGCCAACAGGACACTTTTTTGCTGTTGGTGTTTTCCTTCTTATTTGGTTTGACATTTTCTACTGAATGCCGGTATACTCGACTTTTCTCTTGTCAATTTTCTCCGCTTTTTACGTGCAAATAACTATTTTTGTCTCAAGATGATATAATGAAGATGATTACGATGATCAAGATGATTATATTAATGACTGTGGCACTAAGGATGACAATGGTGATGTTGATGAAAATTATTTTGCATGCAATTCTGCGGGGCTCCGTGTGCCAGGAGCCTGGTGCCGACTGGTCCTTCACTGAGCCCGCGTCTCACACTAGGTTCAGTGGTGTCCAGTAGGGGGCGCAGTCGCACAAAGCAAAGCACAAACCGATGTAGCTGCAATAAACATGTATTTCCACCCCCTCCCCCCCTCGGATGGTGTTAATCTAACACACCCATCCAGTATCATCATCCATGCTTTATTACGGTAGAGTAAGAACCCGGCTTTCGTTTCGATTATTGATCAGCGCTGCGCCAAGAGCACGATCTTGAAAATAATCAATTGTGCAGACATACATACGAGCTTCAGCTACTTAACTCCTCCAGTGGTTTTAGGTCTTTCTGCAGCCAGTGACTTAAGTTGCACTGACAACACTGAGTTGGCCGTTTTAGTTTGTCTCTGTTTTGATCCTCTCAGTGATTTCTCTGCAGCCGGCTCTTTCTATTTTTCCATTTGCCTCATTTTGTCAGTTTGGGTTTTCTTCTGTATAATACTATTATTAATCCTCTAGTTCTCCGATTCTTTGGATAATTGCTCTGTTCTCTTACGTGCTACACGTGTTTCTCTAACTTCAAGTCAATGTATTAAGGTGTTATAATTAAAAAGACAGTTTAAATAGAAAACTTGGCATAGCTCTGTGTGTACACGCATGTAAAACTGAATGAGTAGTGAATTCTTTTACACTTTACATTGTAAAGCTTTTTATTTGTGAATACAAAAACGGATCATCTCCAAAAGGACAATGTAATCATTTAAATATTGGTCCGATTTATTGCATACCATCATTAAATACAACAAAAATATTTGTTGAAAAACACAAATAACTTAAGAAAAGAATGTGACCATAAATAAAATTCTATTGTCATGCCAGCTTCACCAGCCTCTCACTGGCCTCCCACAGTTTTTTTGCCACACCAGCGTCTCTGGCAAAAGGGCGCACGGTGGAGCGTCGGCAGTCTACGAAGTAGCCCCCGTTGTGTTTGGCAGCTTCATCCGACACAGCACAGTAAACGACGGTCTGCGCTCCCATCTCGCAAGGCACGAAGAACATCCACATGATCACCTGCATCAGCATCCGGAACAGGAAGGAGTAGTGGCACGTCCAGCCACTTTGGACAAAGCCTGGGGCGACACATGGAAGCAGAGATTTTTAGAATGTCAGAGATATACTGAAACATTGCTTGTAAGTATGTTTGTTATTTGAGTTAAGAAAGTATTCACTGATGGGTGCACGTCATTAAAAACAGCTTTAGAAATACTATATACTTAGGTATTCGTTTTTTGTGATGTTTTGCTCTTACCAGGGTGCACAGCAAAGGAGCTCACGTCTTTCCCTTCCGTGATGCGGGCCAGTTCCTGGCTGAAGTAGATGTTGGCCAGCTTGCTGCGGCAGTAGGTGAAGAAGGGCAGCAGGTTGTAGTTGAGGTCCTGGAAGTCCAGCTTCTGATATTTGTAGTTGGAGCACGTGAGGGTCACCACCCGGCTGGGGGCGCATTCTTTCAGGCGCGGCAGAAGCAGGTTGGTGAGGAGGAAGTGACCTAAGTGGTTGACGCCAAAGCACATGCTGAAGCCGTCGTCCGTCCAGTCCAGAACACTAGGCATACCTGCAGAGGCAAAACAGAAGAGATGGAGAAGAAGGTGTACAAAAAAAGGGTAGAAACAGCATAAATGTATGAACAACACAATATAATATAAGCACTACTTTTAAGCTTGATTTTGATCATTCTCGATCTCGACTATCGTGTACACAGACTAACATATCGGCAATAAAGTAGTACAGTGTCATTTATCCATGTAGCTCTGCAATATGTACGCAACATTCATCAAACTACTCATTCATTCGTTTGACTGTGTATTATTTTTGCCACAATCATGTAGCTCAACATCAAATCGATTGGCTACTGCCGGTTTAATTGCAGCTGCCTCATCCACCTCACCTGCGTTATTGATCAGGACGTCCAGCCTCTTCTCTCTGTGGAGGAAGCTCTTAGAGAAGTCCCTCACGGAGCGCAGGTTGGCCAGATCCAGCTCCATGTGGACCACGTTGAGACTGCGACTCTTGGACTTGATCTCCCTCACAGCCCTCTCGGCTTTGTCCGGGTCCCTGCTGGCGATCACCACGCGGGCGCCTCTCAGAGCCAGGGCAACAGCTGTCTCCTTCCCCACACCTGAGCTCCCACCTGCAGGGGAGAAAACGACAAAGACGTCTGTGACACGCAACACGGAAGAGGACCACCCAACTCAACGCCTGCTAATACACTACATCATGTCGGTAAGGGGATTAGCTAGAAACATATGTTCACTTACCCGTGATGAGAACTGTTTTGCCATCGAGTCTTTTCAGGTCGGTGCAGTACCTCCTCTTTTTCATCCACTTTAGAATGAAAAAGGAAACTAAAGATGCGATAATTGTGTAGAACAGGTACATGTTCTTTCTCCGTGGAGGCTGCACTGACAGCTGATGTCTCTCAATGTTAGAGCTAGCAGCTATTGCAGCTGTGTTAGCACGGAGCTAACGCCAGCTAGCTTTTCGTTAGTCTGCTAGTTCACTAAGAGCGGCTACTCGTCCATTGTGGATTATGTGGCTGCAAACGTGTCCAGAGAATAATCAGGATCGACTACCTGCAATGAAATGATTCCTATTCAGATCTGTGTGATCTGTCAATGGCTCCATTCACTCTGTGACGTGACGTGACGTGAAGCGCGCATGCGCGAGATTCTCAGGTACACTCGCGAGACTATGACATATTGGCGCCAGAAAACTCGCCGAGGTGTAAAGGAAAAGACAGAGAGGTATACAACTCTCGGCTGAAATTAAACGTTAAGAATTAACGTTTAAAAGCACGATAGTATGTATGTTTCTGGGAAAATATGTATATATTACCTTGTCAGTATATCAGAAAAAATGTTGTTAAATCCTAATGAGCTAACGTTTAACCGTGGGCTGTTAATGTATGACCTAATAACTAACATTGGTAATGCAGCTGTAAGGTTGGTTTGATATTTAAACGACCTCTGACAAGCTTGGCTAACCAAACCTAAGGTCAGACCACACTGTTCATCGTTGTTTTGCTGCTTTTTGAAAACATGAGGGCAAACGTTTTTCTCTGTGGAATGATCCTTATTTGCTCCTCCAAGGCAGCAGGTAAGTAATCCCCTTAAAAATAAATGTCCCCGAGACGGAGGACTAAAATTGAATGCCGTGCTAATCTAAATCTCTGCCCAATTTCCCTCTTTTGCACTGACTGTGTACTGTGTGTCATACATACAACCCAAAGATGCATTGTGTAATTTATTTTGGGAGTTTCACAGAGTTCAGTGTGATTATAGCACTGTTAAATGATGATGAGAGTTTGGGTTATAAGTAGTTGGTTTGTTATTGTCTCCCTTGAGGTCAAACATGCAGGGGGAAGTGTGGAGACGTACAGGAGGACTGCTCCTGCCACACAACTTGTGTGTCTCTGCTGAGCTGCTGTGCCGACTACAACCAGTCATGTTTCCAGGTGTCGCCTCACTCCAGCTCCATGCTGGGTGGAAGAGCTCTCAGGATCCTCAGTGTGCTCCTTCATCCTAATGACAGCCTTCTCTGCAGGTTTGTTTCATACACTCATTGTGGAATTATTTCCATGAAACTTCTTGTTCACTTTATTAGGGACATGTAAACACAATGGACATGTCTTGAAAGAGAACCTGCTGTCACCATTATGCACTTCATATTTAAGTGGGGCCTTTTGGATGTTAGACATTCTACAGTTTGTAAACCCCACTGAGGCAAATGAATTTGTGAGTTGGGCTTCATGATTGATGATTGATTGATATACCGTATTACTGACTAGAATGCCAACGTGTTTACAGTAGTAAAATAGAAACAAAAAGTGGTGGCATTGTACAACTGACCAAACTGTCTTTCTGTTTGCAGGTTCAAACGTGAGATTGTACGAGAGGGGTTTATTGATGCCGAAGGCCATGGCCACTGTATCTCTCCTTTATTGTATGAGACAGGTTGGATACCATTAGATGTCTCGACAGATGGAATTCATTTTGACAGATCCGGGGAGTACTTGTCTGGTAAGTTGCTGATATTTTCTGCCACTGCATGTATGTCACTCAACGTCTCTGATTTAGACTGTGAACCTAACTTCCTGTTTTTCACTGTTAGTCCATCCCAGTAAAGCAGACCCTGCTTCTGAAGTCACCCTGGTGAACGCCACTCAGTGGGAGTACTACGGTACACCAAAAACGGCAGGGTGGCTTAAGATGACGTGGAACAGCTCTTTGATTGCAGCAGATGACGTCAACATTGAGTTGTGGGGTTACAGAGAGTTCCTCAGGAGCACTGAGGCTGGGATGAGTGGATCCTCCTCTCTGCAGCCTGAGCTGAGCTACCTGTACTCTCTCCAGAGGAATCTGGTTAACAGCGGGTCCTTCAGCTTCATCCCCGAGAGCTCAAAGGGTCACTCTGTCTGGGAGCTCGGGCACATCCGCTTAACTGCTGGTTCTATGTCCGATGGAGCAAGGTATCTATTGCGCACATCAGTCATCCTGCAAATATCCTAATATCTATATCAAATGTCATAATTTTATGTATTTGCCAGATTCCAGTAAAACATGTTGTTGTTGTTATGACTTTGGTTTTGTATGTTTTACATATTGACGCTTTTTACTTTAGTACTGTTGGTCTTGCATAACAGCCTGCTTCAAGCTGTTACAATGTGTTTTTTTCTATTTTCTAATATTTTATAGACATCGACATAAAGGCATATTAATGAACTGTTAGATTAAATAATCAACAAAAACACTTTCATTTCAGACACAATTTGAACTCTGTTTATGTTTGTGAACTACAAAATACAAGGACAACGTAACTTTAAAGGGTTATTTTCTTAAACTTATAGCGACAGTCCTGGACTCTGGAGTAGAGGTCATGTGTTAGCCTGGCACTTGGAGCAGGCTTTCAGAGAGGACTCAGCTGCCTGGGCCAAGAACAAGTGTCTGCAATGGGGCGCCCTGGAGAAGAAACTCCCCAGCTTCCTCGATGAGCTCATAGACTGTCCTTGCACTCTGGCACAGGCTCGAGCAGACACTGGCAGGTTTCATGTGAGTACATCATCACAATAAATCCAATATGACTAATATATATATATATACATTTTTTATCTACATTTGGACTGTGGTAATGTTGAATTATTCTGAGTGTCTGCACGTGAACAGGCACTGCATTGATTTTAAGCAAAGTTTGAAAAAAAAAAAAAAAACTTCACCCTATCCTGACTAAAGGATAGAAGATTTTTAGAGGAGTCAATATTAATATGACTCGAGGGAAAATGTTGTATATTCAAATGTTATCAGGTCGCTTTTAAGAGTTCTGAGTTGCCATATCATATCGAATTACCTTCATATATATTTTCATTATTAATTAATCTGCTGTTTACTTTATTCAATTACTCAGTCAGTTGTTTATCTTAAAATGTTTATCTATAAGAATGCAAACAAATCCTCACATTTATGAAGCTTTAAAAAGGGCAAAACAATTATCAAAATAGAAGATGTATTTTAATGAAGTAACAATATATCTTACTAATTTTACTCCTCTACATTTATTGATTTATTTATTTAGGACTCACATTTTTTCACCGTGTTGTTTCAGACCGACTATAGTTGTGACATTGAGCGGGGCAGTGTGTGCACTTATCACCCTGGCTGTGTCCACTGCGTCAGAGGAATTCAGGCCAGGTAGCTGTTTTTACCTGAGATTAAATAGAAGCATTTATTTTTTATTATTTTTAACATGAGATCTTGTCATATGTCCAGTCCTCATGGATCAGGGCAGCAGTGCTGTTATGACGCCACAGGAGCTCTGGTGCTGACCGGAGACTCGGTGGGGGGCAGCACCCCAGACAGAGCTCACGACTGGGGCTCACCTCCATACGGAGAGCCACCGAGGGTGCCGGGATACTCCCACTGGCTTTATGATGTCGTGAGTTACTACTACTGCTGCCTCTGGTCTGACTCCTGCAACGTCTACTTCAAACATCGACCTTCTAGTGGTTGTCGCAACTATCGGCCCCCAAAAGCTGGTGAGAAGACCATTAAATGTTTGCATGTATTGTTTTTAGTCTTTAACATTCTTAGAAGATGTAACAGGTGCCACAAGATGATTAAAATCCAAGAATCAAGCCCAATAAAACAGCATAGTGATATTTATGTCCCTATTTAAATGTAATTAAAATTTTATTTTACTTAATACGTTAACTCTCAACAGATCCATTTGCAGGAGAACTAAAACAATAATGCCGCTGAGTATTAGGAAGATGATGTGTATATATATATATATGATCATACAGTTGACCTACGTGAGTGATGTATGGTTTGAAAATAAATGTTTGTGTGCATTTCGTGTAAATGTATCTGTGCTTTCTGGTGACTCACAGGTTTTGTCTTCGGGGATCCACATTTCATAACGTTTGACGGCCTCATCTACACTTTCAATGGCAAAGGGGAGTACAAACTTGTGTCTTCGCCAGAGAGAGAGCTAAATGTTCAGGCCAGAACCCAGCGTGCGAAACTAAAGAACGGTGAGTCCACATTTGATGTGAATCCTCTGTCTGTATCCCATCTGTTATCCCCATGGCGCTATTGTGCCTCCCACCTTCAGATCAAAGCATTGTTTGGTGCAATCTTGTTTCATACTTCCTTAAAGAGATCTATTTAATGCTTTTATTTGTATTCATTGCATCGGTCACATCATTATTTGCCTGGCTCCAGTTTTTGCTCAGGCATAATGCATTGACTTTGATATTTTTTTAATCAATTGTGTTTGTCTGTTCTTCTTTTCCAATGAGACCAAGGAGCATTTAAGTCCCTGTGCTAATATTTGACACAGATGTGATCTAAGGTCCCTGTGTGAGTGAAACATGTTGCAGCTGCGACGTGGCAGCCTAGATCCCCGGGTCCCCTCTTGTTTTCCCTCAGTATCTTTGAAGATTATATGTGTTGAAGAATAATTGATGGGTGTGTCATTGTCATTGGTTAGAAGTACCTCTAAGGCTTTGCACAACAGCTAAGTGTATATAGACATCCAAATTTCATATTCATTTTTATACAATTGTTGCTGAAAAGTCTTAAGCAGCAATCACACCATAACATTGTATATCAATATAATATATATATATATATATATAATTCCACATAATGTCAAGTCACTTGTAATTACCACCCAGGTACCTTGGCCAGAGGCACATGGCTGTCCTCAGTGGCTATGAAGGAGAAGACCTCTGACGTCATCGAGGTGCGTCTATCGGGCGGCCACCCTCAGGTGCTGAGGAACCAAAAGGTCCTGCCTTTCACCGAGCAAAGATGGATGGACCTTCAAGGTGAGATGGTTTAGACACTCATGACTGGATTTAATCTGCACAGGACCTGCACAGCAGAATCATGGATCAGTAGTGATTTTTATATTTTCAATTTAAAATCGAAAATACATACTGTAGATATATACATTCTGCCGTCACAGCTCTGACTGAATTGTGACTTTATTGTTCGTCACATGTGCAGTATTTAAGTTTGTTGTCATCTTAAACTAGCTTCAAATTAGTGTTGGTATTCAATTTATTTTTAAATCCTCTCTTTCTAGGAGTATTTGTGTCCGTCCCCACTCGTCAGAATGTGACAGTGATGTTTCCCTCTGGTGTTGGAGTGGAGGTTCGTGTGCATGATGGCATCATGGCAGTGACCGTCCTGCTGCCATCAGACTTTGCCAACTGCACTCGGGGTCTCCTTGGTCGGATGAACGGTGACCCCTCCGATGACCTGTTGACTGCGCAAGGAGAGGTCATCTCTTCAGACAACGCCACGGCAGCGGAAATCTTCACCTTTGGAACAAGCTGTGAGTGTGGAGCTGTTTTTGAAAGAGACTTATCCGTACACACAAAAAAAAAGCAGCATTACTCTTTACTTTCAATGAATATCAGATTTTTATTTTGTGAAGAGAGCATGTTGCACGTTGATTGGAACAAGATCTGATTTTATGATTTGCCAATAAAGACCCAGTGTTTTGTCGTGACAAATGACACATTTGGCTTAAACCTTGACAGATGTTTTAGGATCGTACAGGAAGAAACAAAGGCTCATGATTACAGTTAGCCTTAATGGATTACAGGTCAATTTCAGTGATTGTGACTTTTGAGTTCAAGTGAAACATGGCCGTCTTTTATTTTCATCCACAGGGAATATTATGAAGGAGTCTTCCCTTTTCACATATGACTCAAAGTACCTTGTGGATATTTATGGTTTCCCACCGGGCCACGACTTTGCTTTTGTTCCTGCCTTCTCTCCACCCGAGACATCTGATGACCCTCTGGTGGCAGAGATGTTGACAGTGTGCTTTGGAGAAGGGGCGCAGTTCTGCAAATTCGATAGCCTGACCACTCGAAGCCTCGCTGTGGGAAACGCCACACTCGGGGCCTACCAGAACTTCCAGGCCCTAATGAAAGCCCTGCAGTCAGGTACCGCGTTAAATAGCTTTCATCTCTTTCCATTCATTCATTGTATTTTATACTTCTATCTATTGTGTGTCATTTATTCATCGTCATAGTAAACGGAAACAACAATTAATTTACTTCTAGCTGTCCTTAAAAAAAGATACACCTTAAAAAATGGTTAGTAATTGAAATATGGGAATTCATTTGACAATGGGTTTTATGCAGTTCATTTGCACTTTCTAAAACATGTGAATTGTTTAAAACCACAGAATGGGTTTAATTATGATGATTATTATTGTTCCTCAGTGGTGTCTTGTGGTTGGCTCCCGACACCAAGGAATGGGAAGAAGAATAATACACATTACCTAGAGGGGAACACCGTGAGCTTCTCCTGTAATGACGGCTACGCTCTGTTTGGCTCAGCACAGCGCACTTGTCTGGCCGAGGAGACCTGGACCGGAGAGCAACCCTACTGTATAGAAGGTTGGTTTCAATATGTGTTGGTTCTAATATGAAACAAAATAAATTGCTGTTTTTTTAAACCAAAATAAACATAACTTTAATGTGCGAGGGGAAAACTGCAATATTTTAAACACTTATTATACAGTCTGACATAAACCGTATATATCCTGTAAGAAATAACCAGCAACTCCTTGAGATGTCTTCTTTCTTGTACATGAACTGATACTTTGGCATGATAATTGGCAGCAGAGAAGTGTTGCATCCATGAGCTATTTTCTCCGAAATCAAAAGGGCAAACAAGTACATAGCACACATGGATTTTGTGAACGGATCGTGTGATCTGTTTGTTTTTTTATTTTTGTTTTTTCCTTCTTCAAACAAGTCCCATCTGGCAGAACATTTTTTTTTTACCACTACAAAGAACAATTTGCAACGTATTTTTTAATTTTTCACAGCGGGATCACTTATTCCAGAAACATTAAGATTAACAAAGGAATAATAGAGCGTTGTAGTCCAAAACTTGATAACAAATATAATTTTAATGTGTTCAAATATTCAAATTCTTCTCAGGTTGTTGTCTATTTTTGTCCTTCATATCAGTAACTTACTTACTGTTGAATTCCCCTGTGTAAATCTTTGCTATTATTGCTCTAGAACGGTATATTTATATTCAGCTAGATCCTCCGGTGAGAACTGAGGGGGGCTTTAAGAATCCTCTTTTCGTCTCTTTTAAAACAAATGATGGACACGGCTCTCGGCTGTTCATGCAGACCATTAGCTATAAAGCTATAAACTTCTGAACTTGGCTTGGCTCGGCAGTGGGTTTGGAAATTGGAACCACCTGTACG
Organism: Colistium nudipinnis; assembly: GCA_016785305.1. Taxonomy (NCBI): domain Eukaryota; kingdom Metazoa; phylum Chordata; class Actinopteri; order Pleuronectiformes; family Rhombosoleidae; genus Colistium; species Colistium nudipinnis. The sequence goes on along the minus strand of JAFBJU010026063.1, from coordinate 70,248 downwards.
GTTTCCTCTAAACTCTCAATTGTAGTTATCAGTGGTGACCATCAGGTGGCAGTATTTCCCACTGAATCCTCAGGGTCGGTGTTGATGGCAGAGCAGTAGCCATTTCGTTTGATGACGTTTGATGACATCCAAGACCTTTCTTCATCAACCTATAGTGATACAATGAAGTGAAAAGAAACAAAGGAATGGAAGACTTGTGATCCACCTCCACTTCGTCCCTTTATGGCATCAACACAGTCCTCTATTCCTTCTGATAGTTATCATTGATGAACAGACCCTTATCTCAGATTTGGTGGAATTGAGATAAGGCGGGGACACAGCTGGACACAATTGATTCTCTCATTAAGAAAGCATATTAGTTTCATATCTTGATTATCCGGTGTAGCGCTTTTAGGAACTCTTTCATGGTGGCTACATCTCACAAGGACAAAGCTCTCCAGCTTTGATTCTAAGTTTTGCATGAAGATATCACTATTTGCAATACAAACTACCAAACATCCATTCAAGTGATGTCATTGTGTTTGGAGATAACTAATCTCATTGACACATATTGTGCATACACATTAAGGGCTGCGTTACATGACTAAAATCTATTATCCCATTAGAGGTAATTTCAGATACACATACCAGATACATGCTCATCCTGTTTGTTCTTTCTTTGTAGATGTCAACTGATTTTCTTCCATCGCAATGGTCGTCGGCCATACGGTGTTCTGAGGCTAATTATTATTCTTTTTTTTTCATTTTTCTGCTCATGCAATTTGATGTTTTCTTGCAAAGCTGGGCCTTTATAGCTATTTCTCAATGATCGCACTTGCTCTGAAATCCTCATTACACAAATCAGGGCTGACAACTGTCAGCATGACCCCAGGTGCTTAATGGCGGGTGTTGCCACTTGTTACCAACGCTGCTCTAATGTAACCTCTGGCCATGTAAACAATACTAAATAAGGACCCGGTAAGTGATGACTTGACTTATCTTTTCTCCCCTCATGGCATGACGTGTAAACCTGCACAGCCAGCGAACGGTTGTCATAGTCGAGAGGAAATGCAACGGTGGTGAAAAACAAATGGCACCGCATCCAGTTTGACTTCTTCTCTGAGTCACAGTAATGAGCTACTGTTGAAAACGGGCCTGTCAGCAGGGGTGACATTAAGTCCCTTTCCATCAGAAGTAGATCTCTGCGGGAAGATCTGCCACCGCTCAACTTTTGTACTTGTCAATCATCCTTTTGAACTCATTAGACTTTAAACATGGGTGTGGCGTGTTGTGAGGAAAAATGTTAATAACCTTTGCTGGAAGGATGTTTGTTGGGGAGGACAGGGTTGGGTTTGGTCGTTTGAAGTCCTTCCGAGTGTTTTTGACCTAAGTACAGACAGTTATGGGAGACCCGAGAGGTGTTATGATTGTAAACGTTTGTACAATGCGAGGGCACTAATAATACGTTACATGACCTTCATGTAACAGCAGCTTGGATGCAACGTTTCAACGCTTTTTGATAAAAACAAAAAATAGCCCTAGTCTGACTATGAGATGCTCACCAATGAAATGATCAGCTCGTGAATAGTTCCTTGTGCTGATGAGAATAAAGTGACTAAAGAACGGTGGTATCTGACGGTGTCAAATGCTGCAACAAGAATACGAGGCACATGAATGGAAAGCTTCGGCTAGGAGTTTGTGGTTAAGTACAGATTATTGACATACCTGATGAGGGCTGTTCCTGTGCTGAAGCCTGAATCTGAGTAACCAGTCAGTTGCTTTTGAAGACTAGGATCCATTACTGGCCTCGGCGCTGTCGTTCTGTAATTTTTAATCTGAGCTAAGCTGGAGCCAATCCCACTTTATATACATAATCAAACTACTACCTTAGCACCTTTATTGACTATTAAGGCTCGTGTATATGAGGGACGGGACTGGAAACTTGAAGGATGAAATTAAAAGTTCGACTTTTTGACCTGTTTGATGAAGACACGCATGATTAGATTCAAACGCTTGATTTGATTTCATAGAGGAAATACAGTTAGACCAAAACACACATGGCCTCAGGTTCTGAGATTTCTTTGGAATGATTTATCTTCCATGGCTGCTGTTATGTATGTTGTTATATCCTTGGCCTCCAATAGTGTCCCGGTATGACTCTCTGACCAAGGCTGGAGTCAAAATACCCTTGTGTTCCACTAGGTGCATAAAGCATGTTTTATGCACCTGTGTGCACCTTGTTAAGTTGCTTCATGAAACATTTGGTGCGTGGTTCAAATTCCAAGAATACTTGCACCCATCACATTAAGTCAGACTGGGTGAGATACACGTATCGGATAGTGCAGAAGCTTCATACAGAGACACACTGTTTCCAGGGAGAGAATAGTCAACAGCATTATTTTAAGATGATATCAGCACTGGCAAAAAATACCTGAGAAATGCTTTAAAAGTGCAGCTCAAGGGTGTATGGGCGCGGCAGGATTACGAAAACAGTTGGATCTTGTTTGAATTTTCGTTTGTGAGATTAACACTGGTATATGTTGATTAAATTAGGATTTTGGAGAGATAGATAGTTTGAATTTGTTGCAAATTGCAAGCATGATGAGAAAAAGAAATCACTTTTATCTTCTGAAAACGGGGATGGGTAATAAAGAAAACACCACTCTTTTTGTCGTTTTGTTATCGTCACCCATCTCAATCCAATCTCATCCTCAGTTCCCTCTCGCCACACATTTAACAACCCGAACTGAGTTGTGTTTTTTGCCTCCAGGGGCTTTCCCGTTCGATCAGTGTATGGTCTCTTTAGTAGAGAAAGAGATGACATTGAGATTTTGGCAATGCACAAAAAAAACAAAAGACGCAAGGTGGATGTTAACACTGATTGAATCTCAGTCCTCCACATGCTCCCGATGCAATCACGCTGTGGGCAGCTTGTGGCACCGATGCCGAAGGCCTCCGTTTGGTGCCAGTGCTGCCGGATCCAAGGCCTGGGCATGCAGCGAAACTGATTGGTTTAAAAACCGTCTGGGAATATTTGAACACCTCGTCTTGGATTTCAGGGCATTTCTGCTTGCATGTACACGTTTGTTTTTTGATGCTCCAAGGCTGATGACATTTTAAAAGCATCAGCACCTGCAGTGGCGACCTGACAAGCACCGACCATCCTTGACATATGTTGATGCATTCGCCCATAAGATGATGAAGTTTCTTCAATTACGAGTATAAAAAATAAAAATAAATCTCCTGGCTCAGTATACTCTAGTCTAATAGATTGGAGATTGCTTCAGCGGAATTGCCAAGAGCCCAAGGAAAGGTTCAGTCTTTCGGATTTGATCACAATATTTCCGAAAGCAAGTGCAAACAAGGTGAAGGCAACTTCTGGGAAAATCCAGCAAATTGAGGTTATATCTGTCCATCCGCTCGTGTTTCTTTGAAGCCAATGTATCATTTTTTGTTTTGTTTTGATCCCATTGGCAATTATTAAAATTGATGTACTGGCAGAACACGATGGCTCTTTGTGGGAAAGCGGTGCTTTACCCGCTTGGAAAAACCATGCGGCCATGAGGACAAATCATAAAAAATTGTTAAATGTATGTTGATTTGTCATGATATGACATCATAGGACAAGCAATGATACGTCACCCAGTTCATTTGATTTTATTTGACCCTGGGGAGATCCATCATTGATATTTATCAAGTAAATGCTCTGGAAAATCAACTTCAGATACATGTGCTGCCCAGGAAAAAAATATTTATTATGATATGTCAAAATGTTGATAGATATTTAGTTTTCTTTGAAAGAAAAACAGTAAAATACTAATAAATCTAAAGAAATATCTCCGTTTCGGCGTCTGGTCCTATATTAATAATTAGCTACCTAGTTATATGTATGAAAATAAATGCAAACACATGGATGAAATGAGTCTAGCTGTTGTTCTATGACAACTTGCTGAAATAACTTGCAAACTCCGAAACAGAATGTGAATTACCCCTCAAAGAAGAAAAAAAACAAACCTCTACCTGCCATATTAGATCACTTTTGTCAAAGGAGCGTGGATTGATCTTTTGCTTTCCCCTCATGCCTTCACTTCCAACACTCAGCGCTACCCTGGTTGCCTTTTGACTTTGTATGGATCCAGATATACGCGACGCGGAGGGTGCATCGTTAACTCTGTGTTTGTATCATTCCCTCAGACAATATCGCGGGGTTTGTTCTTGGCGCCGTCGGCTCCATGTCAGCGCTGGTCACCATGGCCGTAATGGTCAGACTACACAGCAGGAAGCAAGACAGGTGAGTTACGCACGATTCACCTCAAATAAAATCTATTCCCCTATTCAAAGAAAGGGTTATATTCAATCAGTATTCTTTAAAGCAGTTAAAATTTCTGGTGTTGATTGATCATTTCCATTCTCTAAAATCCATTGAAATTCAAATATTTTACCATTACACTGTATGTCATTGTAGGATCGAGGTCCTAACCCCTCCAAATTTTGGGGGAGTAACGTCTCCTTGAGCAGCTACTCAGAAAGGCAACGGATCCATCTGTTTACAGTGCAGACCCCCAAAACTCCCATTGCCTTTATTAAATACATCTGTCAAATAAAATCCTGTTTACATTAAGCCATGAGCAACCACACTCTGGTTTCACGGTGCATGCTCCGTGTTTAGTTCTCCACTGTAAACTGGCGGGTCGCCTTACTGAGAAGTTGGAGTCATGCAGCCCGTCACCTTCACCCCTTCGCCGCACACCTCATCGTGGCCCGTACTTCTCGCGGAAGAAATGAGCCTGGTCCTTTTTTTTGTAAACACATTTTTGACAAATGAACGTGGGTGGCGGCGCATGCATTGTGATTTATGAGTCCGTTTCGCTTTATAAAAAATATATCTATTTCAGCAGTTGAACTGTCCTGTGACTTAACAGCACTAATGCGTGTCATTTAGTAAATCGTATATTTCGTTTGGTAAACACAATAAATACAGTGGGTTAGCAATAACACAAAATTCCATACGCATCCACTGTTTTAGTGAAGGTATTTTGTGAAGCCCACAGTAATAAAACTTAAGAATGCTGGACTCTATGTACCCATGTAAATACTATCCAGACAGGTAGTCAGAAATGCTCACCATATGCACTATAGCCATATCTGGTTTACATACTGTATGGACAAAAAATGGTTAGATTTCATGAAAATGGGATTGTAACTTTTTCCTGATAGTCAAAAGCTTTGTGCTGCGCCATCAAAGGAACACACACATTTAATTAACCCTGTTTGATGTCCAAGAACTTCTGGAACTCCTGTCTGTTACTCATAGTTTCTCTACAAACCAAAAGAAACCCACACAGCCTGTGGGATCGTGCTCATGATTGCAGTCCTTGAAAAAAACTCAAGTCTTACCGTACTACTAGCTCCTGGGCGTATACAGGCAAATTAAAGGCCTGTTTTATGGGCTCACAGACCTTGTTGGGGCTTTCCCCCGCTATAACATCGGCAGGGGAAGGAAAAACCTGTGTATGTCATGAGTTCAGAGTCCCCTCCCCGCTTCTAGCAGCACTTGGGGGCAGGTAGGAGATGAAACCTCTGTGTTTGGAAGTCATAAGGGCAGAGGCACATCTGCCCTCTCGTGAAGCCTTGATCATCGGGGGGGGGGGGGGGGGGGGCAGGTGTAGAAAGGAGATGAAGATCTGCAGGTGTGAGGGAGGTGATGTCACCGGCGCGACATGCCGATGCGCATGCTAACATGGGACAGCCAGGTCCCACAGCCAGGGAACGTCCTCTGTGTATATATACATACAGTAGCTGAAATGTGTGAAATGAAATCTTACACATTCTTGGAGCGTGAGCGGTTTTCACCGACATGGATGAACACAAAGACACACATATGCACACACACACGCACACTCACCAACAAGTGCAGACAGTGATTCCTCCTCAACATCAGAAGCATAGCAGGGTGGAAGTAGTCGGGGTCTTACTGTGTTTCAGATCACGTCTGGGTTGCATGTCTGCGCGAAGAAGCTGCATGTGTGTGTGTGTGTGTCTGTGTGCGTGTGTGCGTGCGTGTGTGTGTGTGACAGGTAGATAGTGTTAGTGTAGGCCTCCTGTGTGTCTCAGACTCAGACTTGCAGCAGGGGTACTTTCCACATCTAGGGTTACTGTGCAGGTTTGGACAGGCCTAGTGGCAGCTCACCACAGCAGTAAGAAAGTCATTACACCGTAAGATGTGGGTCTATGTTTGTGTGTGTGTGCACCATTGTGTCTTCTACAATATGACACATCAAATAGGGGGATGGGGGGCTTTGTCTGAACTTGGATAGGGGTTCAAAATTGATTGAAGGAGATGGAGGAGAGGTATTTAGCGAGTGTACCGTCTCAACTTGGAATTCCAGGACGTTTTTGGGACTTATTGCTATTGCGTATCTAAAAAATATCATGAGACTTCATAATGAGGAAATTCATCATTAAAAAATATATATATTGGGTGGGAATAGTAGCGGTAATAACAGGAGGTCTCTGCTCTGAATATTACATCAATTACCTGCTTATGTATACCATAAAGCTCAATTGAAACACTAAATTATTAAAATTATATTACTCGTACTGAAATCCCGTGTTCCTGTTTTGCAAGTGTTCCCAATAAATGTAATAAAATAAATTTCTGTTGTTAAGATTAGGTCATGTTCCCTGTTCTGTTAGAAGGTCACCAGACATTTTTCCTTTGGCCAGATTTGATTAAACAACTGTTCCCCATTGCTGCACTTATTTAATTGCCATTGAGCAGCAGGATATGAACTCTGGATGACTATTTCCAAAACAACAACCACTCAAAAATCACTTTTGAGCGGTAAGGATGAGCACCTTCAAATTCTGGGAAATAATTGAGTAGCAGAGGGGTGAGAGGTGCCCGAGGTGTAAAATAAATGTGTTTTATGATAATTAGATGGATTGAATGATTATCGTTCTTAAATTCCAAGCTTCCCCCCCTTTTTTTTCCATTTGTATTACCAGAAAGAGAAAAGAGAACCCAGACCAGATGGTGAACCAAGAACAGACTTGCTAAGCCATCGCAGTCCTTTCGCATTAAGGATCACACCGCTCGTCTCTGAAATCTTCAACTACGTGGCCTATAGCAACAAAATTTGCTTTCGCTGAGAATGTGGAAATCATATGAGGTTGTGTTGTTGATTAAGATGATGGTCTTCTCTTTGACCTGTTAACTGTGAAGGAAAACCTCCGGCACTGGCTGGCCTCTCGGCACGTTGTCGGGGCCACATGCTTTTCCCTTTGTTTAGTTTGGAAAACCTCCAGTTTGCGGTAAATGGCGCATGGGGTCAGGATTGCGGATACTGAATTAAAAGGAAATAAATGCCAAGGATGTTTTCGTGTTTCTGTTTTGCATGGACAAACATCTGATCTTCGCTAGAGAGAGACAATTGTGTAAATACTCGCCTGCATAGAGATATCACCGTAACAAGCGACACTCCCGTCTTCAATTTTCACTTTGAAATAGGAGCAGATGTTTTCGGCTTGTGAAGGCTTGTGAAGCCAACCTGATGGCTCTTCGGTCATATCTGCTTTGAAAAACAACCTGAAGTGAAACGTTCGAAGATAAAAAAAATATATATATTATATTAAAAAAATTACATTTATATATTATGTATATATAATATATTTATATTATATTAAAATCAATCAAGGAAACATTGAACGCAGATTGCAGAGGACAGAGCCTGTCGTTTTTTGTTTTTTTTTTTTATTGTGAAATATTTGTGTGTGTGTGCATTTGGACACACCGTCATCTCATGTTACCCCGGCGGTCTTCTCTACTTTGAACCGGACTCACTTCTCCTTTTCCAAAACAAAGCCCATGGAGGGGGGGTGGGCTAAGAGGAAACAGAGGGACAGGGGTCCCATGTGGCTGATCCTTGGGAGAGATATGTGGGGGTCCATCTGGGGGAGAAGAGGGTTTTTTTGTCAGAGGCTAATTGAAATAACCTGGCCTGCTGGAAGTAGAGAGCTTTGAAGTTTTTTTTTCCCCCCCCTCTTTCTCCCCCCACATGAGAATGCTGGTTCCTAACTAGCGGTTGTGCAATGCTATATCCATTACCAGCTCTTCTGCCCTGTTATGCCTGTGGGACCCCTGTTGTCTTTCACACACACAAAAAAAAACATTAACACTCTTTATGAGCGTGAATCTGAACAATAGCACTTGCTGCACTTTGTGTTGTTTCCTGTTAATTGAACAAGTCCCGGTATGCGTCACAAAGGACAAACCCGGCCTCCCTGTGTTGTTGCTGTGCGAGCTCTTTCTGCTCTGCCGATGAGACTCGCTCGCCGTGTAATCTCCTAACCGAGTGCAAATTCCCCGCTTTCATGTGTCATCGCTTGCGAGAGAAAGGCGAAGCAGTGCGATCCCGGGCCTGTTTGCAGAGTCCCAGGCTGATTAATTGCGGGTGGATGAAAATATAATTTTTTTTCATCTCCGTGGGGGTTTGTCCCGAAGCGCCGAGTGTTTGCGTTCGCTTATCATCCCGACAAGCCGGCGTAATTAGTTCAGTCAAATTCAAGCACACACGAGTTAATGCAAATGCGATGTGTGGAGACCTGTTGCCTCCGCGTGGGACTTTTTCCCCCCATTTCTCAGATCTGCTCTCCATCCTTGGATTAGGAAGAAAGGCTTCTGAAGTGGCGTTTGGTTGAGGCCTTTGTTTAGGGTGTGCTTTTTTTTTTTTGTTTCATGTCAACTCCAGCTTTACAGCTGTGCTTTGTCCCTTATCTGATAATACCTCGCTGTCGAGCAGCGCCTTCTGATGTTGACTCTTAATTTGAAGGTGTTGGTTGAAATAAAGATTGATTTCGGGATAAAGGTGTTTGCCCAAACACAGAGTTTTGTATTTGAGTTTGTCACCGGTGATGTGAACTCACTCATAAGGTTGGGTGTGTGTGTGTGTGGGGGGGGGTTTCAGCTCGTCAGCTAATCCTTAGATATTTCTGGATCTTAATTTAGTTGTTTTATTTTTATAGTCTCTTTTAACAAACATGGGACAATCCTAAAATAAATGAGCATAAACCCTGTCTCATTAGATAAAGTCATAACTCCTCTGAAAGACTCGTACTCTTGCAAACATTAATTTGCAGCATGAATGGGCATAATATGTCACCATAAAACCTACTCACTTTTTTAAGATAAAAAAAAATACTTCAAAACGTATGTCATTATAAATCACTAAAGTTCCAGCTTTTAAATGTGAGTGATGATTTCCATATTATTAGACTCCCTACATTGTATTTCTCAACTGAATACATGAGTGTTGACGTTTAACGGTTTCCCGTGATCTGCGTCAGTGATGTGATTGTAATTTAAAAAAACGAGCTTAATCTGTTTATATCTTCGCCAGTGGTTTACAGAGCCATTGGCCGGACAGGCAGAATCCACGGCCCAGTGTCTGACCCCCAGCGCGACCTCGGCTTCTGCGAGGAGTCGCACGAGTGGCCCTGCAAACACACACGCCTGTTGACGCTAACACTCGGTATAATTGTATCATTCACAGACCTGCTACCGATGACCCCCCCGCGCCCCCCACCCCTCCCTTCTCGGTCATCAACATCAGAGGCCGAACCTCATCCCCCTGAGGCTCTGTAATCCACTCAGAAAACCGCCGGCCTTCGGGACCCGCGGCTCATTTTTCATCGGAGTCAGTTCTTTTTATAATGGAGCACGTCATTCACGCAGGCCACAGAAAAGGCAGATACCTCACTTTACTACACCACAGATGAGCGTAGCAGAGCAGAGCGGAGCCAACGCATGCCCAATCCACCCTCACAGATGTTCACCCCAGACCGTGCCCAACACAGGAAGCCATTAAAGAGCAAATCAATCAGTCAGCGCTGTGGAAAGTGTGTGTGTGTGTGTGGGGGGGGCAAACCTCCGTGGAAAGCTTGCGGAGGGGGCACGTTGCCAAGGGGGGAGCGAGGCGCGCGACACGGCTCGTACCAAATATAAATTCACCGTAGGTTTATTTAACTTGCGTTTTCATAAACATGAGGGCTGGGTGGAAGCGTTGTCCCAGATTCCGAGCGATTGATATGCAAAGCGGCGGCGGGGCACTGACAGAAGAGGAGAGCGAGGATATGAATAAACAAATTGTTTACATTTGCCTTTTATTTGCCTAGGGAAATATTTCCAAGGGCTCATTCTCATCCTTTTAAAACGTTTCGGTGCCGTCAGTCCTCCGACAACGTTCCCCTCCGAATTCCCAACTGAGGAATATGAAGACTTTATGCACGGATCAACTGTTGTCATAAATCAAGATTTGCAAGATGGAGTTGTTTTTTCTCCCTTGAAGATAGTCAGCCCTTGCTTACTTTTTTATTTTATCTGTGGTCCTGCTTCACCGCCCCCTTCATATCTCTTTCTCTTTTCCACCCAAGAAGGACCTTCGCTTGCCAAACTGAAGACTTGTTTCTGGCCATATCAGTCACATCCCATTTACAGCCATGTGTTGAATTGTTGTGTGGTCTTTAAGTTGACAAAGGAGGCTTGTTTTGAACAGATTGAATGCATTTTTCCAACAACAAATTTGTTGTCACGTGCTACTGCCAGACAACAATAATCTGTCCGTAGCAACTTCCATCACGAACCGTAATCCGTCAAAGTGTAACTTTATCCCCATGTACCTTTAAGTATCTGTGGGTAAACCTGAGGCAGTCGTCGCTTGACTGTAGATTTACGATAGCACCTGTCTGTTAGCACACATCAAACTGTTTCAGAGTGGAGTGTTCCAGCAGGCATGGGAATTCCCATCAGATCCCCAACCCAGAATCCCCCAGATCATCAGGAACTTTGTTCTTGCCATCGGCGATAAAGCTCTGCAATCCTCCCCGGCCATTATGCTTAATGATCTGCTTAAGTAGCTGCGTTACGCCAAAGCTGGTTCCGAGAAGAAAGACAACTTCAAAAAGGCACATTTTCCTCCACGCTTGCTTTGCATTTTCCCCTCTTTTTTTTTTTTTTTTTTTCTTCTTCTCCTTATCGCGTGAACCGCGGAACTTGAGCCATGCACAGATACGATAAAGAAGGAATTAAATCTCTGTTCTGCAGTTGCAGAGTGGCGTTTCATTCGGAGGATTTTGTCTGCGTGTGCGTGCACACTGTCTGAAGCCTTGTGGGTTGTTTTACACAGACACCCCCCCCCATACACACACACACACACACACAGTGTGTACACGTGTTAAAATGATACCAGCCCAGACTTGCCTCTGTTTCTCATTGTCATTAGTGCCTTAATTAAGAACATCTTAATACTCAGTGACTAAAACATGATTTGTTTCTTTACTGTTAAATGTGGGTGTCGTAGGTTGTTTGTTTGTTTGTTACGTTTTTGTCCTATTAAGTTTAATACAAATGCATGGGAGAAGATTGAACATTCAAAGTTGTTTTTAAAACTTGTGCGAAACGTTTACTTTTTGACTTTTGCGTGACGTTTTGAACGTAGTCGGGGCCACATTGGTAGGCCCTGAAGGCCAAAATTTGTTTACTGTCTAGACACATTTCTGCTATCTCTGAGCGTCCTGCTCTGTGTGTGTGTGTGTGTGTGTGTGTGTGCGCGTGTGTGTCTGCGCAGACACCTGCCTGTGAATGCGCAATTCATATCACAGGGGCATCGAAGGTCCTCAATTTTTTTTCCCTCCGACTCTTTCTTATGAATTCTCACCACTGCGTTTCATCGTTTGTTCTCTGTCTTCCTCAGAGTCGGAACCAACAAGGTCAAAGATCTCATAAGTATTCGGGTCCCCGTCCCAGCTCAGACCGGCTGCTACCTCGGAAGACACAGCAACCACCGCGTCAACGGGTTAGATTGTTGTTATTCATATTTATATAGAAGAAAAGAAGAAGTTTAATGATTTTTTTGTCCTGACATTCAGGGGTTTGGATTTTGTTAAGCAGAAAATCGAACAAGATAGTACACTTCGATATTCACTACAGGAAGCAGATATTTAGAATTCGAATTTAGAATACAGAATTTGCAATATTTTGATCAATTATTTTACGCCGTGTTCAACAGTATGTGGCTGGTTATCTTGGTTTAGCCACCTGGAGTCGAGGAGAATGAGGGTGGAAGTAAAGAATTACAGATCATAATTTCCTGGTTTCTGAAGAACAGGTAACCAGGAAGGTATGGGTCCTGATCGAGACATTTTCGAGAATGCCACTCCTACATAATACAGCATAGACATCATTAGACCTTTTTTCTTCTACAGTTTATGTTGATGAGCGATCACATGTTAATTCGAAAACTGAAAGTGGATTTGATCAATTTTCTTTCCGCGTCATCTCGAGTCAAACCTCCCTCAATGCTATAATGTTGGGCTAATAGGAGGCCTTGTTCGTTTATGTGTGTGAAAACCCGAAATGAACCGCTCTCACGGATTCACGAGAACGTCAAAGTCAAATACAGGCCGCGGTCATCTCTGCTGTGGCTTCCTGCCTTCTCTGTAGCACTGTGCGGCGCGGTGTATTTCTCGGAACGGAAGCCGAACTCTCCCAACTCTCATTTTTCTTTCGTTTCCCTGGGATTGGCAGGCAAGAATTTGTCATGCTTTCTGACATGCTGGACAACCACATGGAGAACACAGTTTCCTCTGACTAGTTTCATTTCATACTGGGGGACTGAGCTGCCAAGCATCAGCGCAACGTTGTGTATCGGCGCTGGGCTGTGGAAACCCTAAAAACCTGCAAACCTACACTCGTCCCTCCGTTGTGTGGCCTGAAACTCAATTCGTGGATTGTGTATCCATATATATACCATATATATATTTGATACTAAGGAACCGTGTGTCTGTTTTCACTTGGCCACAAAAAAGTTTATCTGCTGAAATGAGCAATGACGTAGACGGGCTTTTCATCCTCTTTTGGTTCAACTTGAGGGTAAACAATGTGACCGTGCATTCTCGGAGTATCTGTGTCACCAGCGCTCTGCCTATGGCCGAGTGTGGTTCTTCCGTTGCGTTGTCTTGAACGGACGAAACGAAAGGACACCCAGAAATAACATACAGTGCCTGGCCCGCAATGTTTAATCCCCCGGAGTTGTTTGCCCTCATAAGGAGCAGACTCTGGATTGCGTTTGATTTAATGTGGTGACCAATTTCTACGCTCCTTTCAAGACCATACTTAGACAGCTTATGCCAAGTAGATCTTCCAGAAGTAGTGGAATTAGGGTTTGGGTTAAGGGGAGCTGCTAGAGAGATGGGAGGTGGTCATGTCGGGTTTTCAGGTACAATGGGAAGTGGGTGAAAGTGCAAAAAAAACCAAAAGAAATGAGCTTTGCTACAGTCTGTGGCTCAATGCGTAGCCTCCCCATTTGTGAACCGTGTGTAGCTCTGTTTGTTGAGTGTGACTCAAAATGTTGTCAGCCCACAGCAGAGATTATTATCAGATGGGTGGTACAGTGTTTCGTGGCAGGAAGTGCGGCATCGCCAGCCAAATGGGTTTCTTATGTTAAAGAATGACGATCGCGATGCTGTGAAATCAGTAAATCCTCATCTACTAAGCCTGACATTTTGCAGGCAAAGAAACCAAAAACTTGTGTTTTTATGTAATTAATATATTCTTTTTTAGCACTGCTGCTTCCACCCTATTGCAAATACATTTTTATAGGACATCCCAAAAATGGAATGATCACTTAAGCAGGGACCAGGCTTTGGTTTACAAGGGGCCGAGGTTGCATCATGTCCGGTTTTGGTCTGGATTTGTCATGTTTGACGTCTTCTGTATTTTTGCTCTTTGGGGCTGATAAACAGTGAACATCAACGACTGGTGACTACTGTGCGTTAGCTTGGTTAATGTCGTCCTTTTGTCTCGATGGTTTCCTTTTTTTCTCTTTTCAAACTTCAGACAGACCACACATTCAGTACACCCAGAGGTTGAGCTTAGATTATTGATGGTTCTATATTTAATCTGTACTGCTATATATAATATACTTAAATTGATTTATCATATTTGTCGCAGTTTGTGTATCAGTTTTATCGGGAACAACTTCAGCATTTGTAATAATGAGATTTGACACTGAAGTTAAGCGCACAAACACAAAGTTAGCCAAGAAGAGCCTCGTATTCCCACATCACTGTAGTTACTCGGTGAGTTCAGAGAACTGAAAGTGATTATGGGTGAAATACGGCCCCAAGCTGGAACAAACATCCATTTCAAATCATTTCAACCTGATAAAAAAAAATCTTTGTAAGTACAGAAACATGTTGTGAATCTGTTTCCTAGTACTTCTCCCCGTCTTTTTTTTTTCTGTACGGGAAGGAAAAAAAATTCAAATTCAATGTCACAATAACCCTCCCGGGGGGTGTCACCCCACCCCCCCACCGGAGCCTAATACGGACCCGGGAGGCCGATGAAGAAGGATGACTGTGGCTGTGTGTCAGTGCAGAGAGGCGGAGGAGCAGTGGGCTGTCCTGCTGGTTATGTGCAGGTGGCTGGGTGTAAATGTTAGCTTTTATCTTGGCTTTGAACACGGGTAGACCATGGGGCCTGCACAGGTGTGTGTACTGTGTGTGTGTGTGTGTGTGTGTGTGTGTGTGTGTGTCTGTGGGGGGGGGGGGGGGGGGGGGGGGGGGGGTATTTACTGGTATAGATAGAGCCAGAGGCAGTCATTTGTCAAAGGGAGCACCCTTCAGCGGCGCTTTGCTGGGGTCAGAGGGTGACACGCTAATGTGCGTTGTGTTGTGTATGCAGCCACTAATGGTGTGGATCATGTACACATGCGATGTGGGCAGCATGAGGGCTGGTGGCCGGGTCACGCAGACTTCAGACAACAAGCAGATGTTTTTCGTTGGGGAATCGGATTGACTCACAGATTGTCCCCCATAGAGTGGACCAGAGAGAAGTTGTGCGTCAGTGCATATGCCGGTGTCCTTTGTTTTTAATTAACGTAATGACACAAGTGAAGGCAGAGGTTGTTTTGGCGCCGAGGGAAAGCAAACGCTGACTGAGTGCAGATGTCAAAGGGGGGTGGCGGTGGGGGGGGGGGCGCAGACATCATCCTTCCTCTTGTCATGTTGCTGCCAAAACCAGACAAAAGCTGAAGAGATAGATTTCCTCAATCCCTCCAATTTTAGCCTCAGAAATGTGGGTGTGTACCCACCCGCATATGTTTTAAAGGATGGGTTCAGGAGCTAAAATCCTATTTTAAAAACTAGTAGGTGGAAAGTCATTATCATTAACAAAACAGTCTTCATAGTTGAGAACCGCACAAAATCAAAAGGAAGGAAACAGGTCTGTGTATTATATATTTTTTGGAGAATCTGATTTGCCAAAAAGCCCTTTATTGAAGACATGAAAAAAAAAAAAAAAAAACACTGTACATACTAAAAAGATTTGAGAGCCTCAATGCGCAATATAACACAATGACTGATTCTCACACACAGAGAACAATAGCCCAGGTTTGACCACAAAGGAGAGAAATGTTATATTAGGATTCAGGGCCAGTCGCTTGTGTTTACCAAAGAGAGAACAAGGACACGACACAGTCTGGGCTCCTGAATGTTTGAATTCAAAGTATCTGGGCCAACTTCTAACTCAGCCATGCACAACTTCTCATTCGTAGGAAGGTCAGGGTTGCCAAAGTACATTCTCATACATGTCAGTGGATTATTCTCTCTGTGACCTCCAAGCCTCTGTCTTGCATAATTCAACGAGCAGGACGCACCAACACAATGAGTGTCTCCCGTGCTAAAAAAAAAAAAAATGTACACACCAGTTACAATGATTAACTTTGAATGCAAGTGATGAACAAATGAAACAATTATTGAACTGGTCAGATAGCAAATAACCCAATGATCAAAGTGTGGATGCGTCAAGTTTTATCTGGAAAGAGCAAAAAAAAACAAACAAAAAAAACAGCTACAATAACTCCAGCAGACCACAAGGAATGTGGCCAGGCAGCGTGTACAGACAAGCCCAACATGTGATCACACATGCATGCACGCACGCACGCACGCATGCACACACACACGCAAACACAAACCCAAAAGACAAAGGAAGCCTTGCTACCTAAACTGAAGAGAGATTGGTTAATTTAGGTTCATTTTTATATTGTCACAGTAGCCTTCCTTAAGTCTGAAGAACAAAAAAAAAATGCACACATCAAACACACACATTAACTAGCAATAACAATATTTGGGATACACTAAAACAAATTTATATAATTGACTTATCAGTTCTAAATATTGACTTTACCCGCTTTATGTAAGTATGACATGTATGTGATTGTCTCAGTCTTGTGGGACAGTAGATTCAAGTGAACCTGTTTGGATTCGGGCTTTTTAAACAGACAGAATAGAACTAATAAATGTATCACTATCGGCTTTAGAACTTAATTGTTACCAATTATTGTTTATAGTTAATAGAGATAATTTTCTGGAACACTAGCAGAAAATAAAGAAAAAAAATACCCAAATACGGTACCTGAAAACTGTTCTGAAATAATCCACCAATGACCTAATAAAATGCATATGTCCCTATAATATTAAGTGTATATCAAATGATTGCATTTTTTTTTACCCTGAAAGCTCACTGTCCCATGGAGTCCGAAAAGGTTGTACATTTCAGTCATGGCCAGAGGAAACTGTCTGTATTGATACACTACAATAATTCCTTTTCTCTGAAGAAAAAAAAAAAATCCGTTTTTCCCTTTAATATAAGGTCAGCTTTTACCAGCCAGTATCTCAAGGCCACGGTTACATTTCCCAGAAGGGCACACGTCATGCTAGATGACTTTTGATTAGTTTCCCAGTGCACCCCATCTCAACCCAGGCGGTTTTGGCAAAATAAATGTTGGGCCTTTCCTCTTTGAGAGTGGTGAGATCATATTGGATTCTCTATTTTTAGGCCAACGGGCTGCTTTTGGCCAGGGACACCACTAATACATCGCTGCGTGGTGTTTGCAGTGATACACAAGAGGGCGCTGTTTCACACCGAGGATGAGATTATTTTAGAGGGCAAAGAGGTGAGACTCAGACAGTGGCCATGTAAACTGAAAAACACCTGTTTCGGTCCAGTACATGAGATACAACATCCATCATGGCGCCGTGTGAGGAAATAATTCAGAGTTTACATTTAAATTCTTCATATCCTAAAGTCATACTCTAAAATCATCGATTTGTATGGATGACAAAAATAAACTGGAAATCACCATCTAAAGTTCACGCCAAGAACTCTTTGATTTCCCACAAATTATGCTCAGGCACTTTATTCCCACCTCAGGTTCTTATAATCACAGAGACGACATGGTTTTTTTTATCATTTTTTTGTCTGTCTGATCCCAGCTGCCATGTCAGGAACAACATTTGCATTTGTTCTTGAGGAAATACTTAAGAAAGGGGAAATAATTTCCCCAGCCTCATTCCAATCTTAATTCAATCTTAATCTTCCTTGCTGTATTAAACTGCAGGTCCTCCAGGATGGGTCCTACTCCCTCACTGCGGGGGTTTCGGCATGCTGTAGCTGTTAAACATGACGGGTGGGATGGCTGAGGGTCCCAGGAACAGGCCTGTGTATGCGGTCCAGTACTGTGAGTAACATTGCCCTGACGTTTCCGAACTAAATGGACCCTCCCTCTCAACATATAAAAAAATAACTATATTTCTGGAACGTCTTTTTAAATGTACATTGAACTGTTTTTGTGAACCGATTTTTCGGTAGCTCAGATCGCTTGTGCCTATAATATAACTCTAGCGAGCAACAGGTAAATGAATGATGATGATGATTTTTGTTGTTTGTTTGTTTTTAGTCATTACCTTCTGTTTTTTTTTTCCTGTGGGTCTTTTTTTTTTTTTTTTTTTTTGGCATTCTCAAACTTATTATGAAGTTGGGACATTGGTGTATGTGCATGTGCGTGTGTTAATCAAACAGTCCCGAACCTGCTGCCTTTATAAACCCGCGGTTGGTTGCAGGTCCTCCCTTAACCCCCCCCCCCGGCTGCCGCCGCCGCCGCCGCTGTTGCAGGTTGAATCTATTGCCCCTGTTTCCTGTCACATGGGCTGGAAACAGGATCCCCGCTCTCTACTATCTGCTCCCGTCTCCGCGGTGTCAGTGCAGCTGCAGCTCTGAGACCTGCAGTGAAGTTCAGGGACTTTTTCACGCGGGGTTAAAGAGAGCGACTCCTGCGCACACCCGGACACACACACACACACACACACACACAGGCGGACACACACAGAGACGGTCCAGCATCATCCTCTTCACCTGAGAGCCACTTCACTCTCTTTATGGACACGATGAGTTCTCGGACGGTCACATCTGCTCTCCTCCTCCTCCTCTCCCTCCTCGCTGCCTTCATCCCGGCTGCAGCCTTCGGTCATTTCGACACCGGTAAGACACCTATTTTAGTTTTTATTTTTTTCTCCCTTTATGACTCGCAGATAAATGTGTGTAAAATTGTCGGCAGCGTCTCTGCTCAAAGTTCATCTCCGGCGCTCCGGATGAGCCCCTGAACGCAACACACAGAGAGACTATGTACCACACAAAACCGGCTGCATGCGTGTTCTTGTTGTTGCCGTGCCGTTGTGTTGTTTTAAATGCTGGAGTACACGTCTTGTGTTGCAGTCGTCCTAACTCCATTCATAGTCGGTCCAAACTCCGTGCTACGACACTGCGGGAGTTTTTATTTTGTGTGTGTGTGTTGTCAGAGAGACTGGTCTGATCGGATATTTCCCTTCCCTTCACACCTACTTGATTCAACAGCTTATACTACGTGCAAGAATAATAACTCCATTTGCGGAAGTGTAACTGAACTTATGTCACGTCGTGCTAAAAGTTACCCCAGGACTTCATCGAGGTGAATTCTCGGGTTTTTTAATCCAAACCAGCAGCGTTCACGCGCAGGACAGTCCCGCGCACCAGTCCTGGTCTGTTTTGGTCCTCAGCATCCTCATCCTCCGTTGTTTATCACTCGTATGATAATAACGTGCTTAAATAATCCGCCGTTTAACATTTCTAACGATTTGAAACATTTTGGATGATTTAATCCCCCATTGTAACATTACTGGGGTTTGCACTGCATTCCTGGCCATTGGGTCTTTGCATTGAACCACACGGAGATCGGTCTCTCCCCCCGAAATGAACCTGAAACCTTGAGCTCATTAATCCGATATCTTCCATTGAACTTGCCATCCAGTTCAGAGGAAAGACGTCTCTCTGCAGAGTTTTTTCTCAGTTACGGCCGGATCCTCTTTCAGACAGAGCTGCCCTCCCCGGACGATGTTTGGGTTGAATGTGAATATCTAATAACGATGACCGCACAAACCAAGCTTCCACTCGCTGTAATTTGCGCAGCGTTTCATGTCGGGAGCAGCAAATCCTCGTGCTTTCCTTTTTAATTTTTTTGTCTCTTAATTATACCCTTGGATCTCAAATTAGAGGGTCCACCATCTGGGCTAGTGCGTAAGTACTCCCATGTGTACCTATGTATTAACAGAGTATTTCAAGCAATGGTATTCCCCCTCATAACACATGGGGAGACAAAAAAAAAGGGGGCCAAGTTTAGTTTAAGTCAGCTGTGCCATATTTATATGTATGGTGGAATAATAGTTTAATGGGTCTACAAGAAGTCAGTCTGTTGCAAGGAATGAATGTTTTTTTTCCCCCTTTGCCCTCTTTAGGCCATATGTCCTTAATATGTGAAACACCTTTGAATATTTCTGCACTTGTGGAGTTGTTAGTTTAACTTTCCTATCGTTAAGTGGTGTTTTTGCCTTACAACAGCAGAGAAGTGGCCATAAACCGTTTATTAAATGCACCAAATCAAAGAGCTTATAGGGCTTATTCTTGTTTGCTTGAGGTGTGTGGTGCGGCGTGTAGTCCATGTCCACACCGGGAAATATGGAAAACTTCAGGGGAAGTCAGACATGACATGCTGGGGGAAGATGCATGTAAACAAGCAGAGCTGAAAAATAACTCCTGGTCTGCACGGAAGAAGTTGATGTTGGATATTGTAGTTTAACGACACAAATACAGTATGTCTCATGTTACTTTTTGGTTTGGCATCAGTGAGAGAAAAAAAATCAAAAAATCCGAATGTGAGCATATCTGTCCAAGACATGTCTGTGATGTTGTGAAGAAGTCAACTCAGGTCGGTGCCGGTGTGGAGGCTTAAAAAGCGGAGTTTTGTTGCCAACCGCCTCAGCTGGGTCATGCTGCAGCTTATTAATGCACTGCAGAAAGCCAGCCGCTGTTGCGTTTGTGACACCGCGTCGAAATCAATTACACCGGAGTGCCTTCACTGTCACGGTAGACTGCAGCACTTTATCTCGTGTTGGGGGATCATCTCGCGCAGACATGTGTACACGAGCACTCCAAGGCTGAAAATGTAAGTAAGGGTGAAAGATGATGCATTGGTTGTTGTGTAGCAGATAAAAGCCTTTATGCAATTTATAATATGGAAAAAAAAGGGGCTCCTCCTCTGTAAGTGCCGAGTGTAGTGAGTCAACCGCGGACTCGTATGCATAATGTATATGATGTCTCCTCCACCTCAGCTCGGAGGCCTTTATAAAGAATCCCTTTCGGACTCCCACGTGCTGTTGTGACTGCCTTTTGTGCACTTGGCACCTGCTTAGGCCCTTCACGCAAATGTACACACCGGCGGGAGCTGAAAGCTGTCAGAGCTGTCAAAGTGAGGCCTAATTGAGTTGCTCCGTAAGCTGGTAATAATACGGCCTATAGTGTCGGTGTTGTGATTGTTGTGAATGTGTCGACGGTGTGCGCCAGGGGTGAAAGTAGAGCGGCGATACACCCACAATGCACCAGGCATCTGCATGCATGTCTTTTGTGTGTGTGTGCGTGTGTGTGTGTGTGTGTGTGTGTGTGTGTGTGTGTGTGTGTGCGAATGACGCATCATGTTGTTGAACTACGGGAATGAGGTTGGTTGTGTTGCGGTTACGATGGCTCACTTTAATCTCACCTGGAAGATGGGGATTATTTAAGGAACAATTCAACATTTTGGGAAATGTATTTACTTTTTTTTTTTTTGGCAAGAGTGATTAAAAGAGAAGATTGATACCACCCTCATAACTGTCTAATACGCAGTATTATGGGAGAGGTTCAATGGGGGAGGTTAAGTGCATTCATAGTCTGTTACAACCCCACATTAAATGGCAAATGGTTATTTCTTCAGTTTATTTTTTTAGTACGGCTCAAACCAACATGATATGACATGTTTATTGGTGAGCAACAGACGTTGCAGCAGAGTTTTTTTTTTTTTTTTTTTTTCCTCTAAAAACCTTTGTCCTCAATCGCGCGAGTCTTCTTATCCTTATCTTAGATAAGTATTTAATAGTGTAGATTTCAATTTTGTATGGTTATTTGTTGCAGTTTTCTTGTGAAACTCTGTATAGTTTTGCCTCCTGTAGAAATTATTCAAATGAAACCATTGTGTGTGGGAAAAATGTTGCTTAACGGCTCAGAGCACAGAGTCATAGGTGACCCGGGACATGGCATTACAAGAGGTCCTTTTGAATTTCAGTCTTACAGTCTTGGTGCGACCGGGCCTTCTTTTACCTTGACAGGAAAGCACCAGAAGGTTCTGATGTGTCGAGCTGAGGCTTGAAAAGGGCACGCTGTGACATTTCGGCAACATGCGATGCATGCTCATTATGTGTTCACAGAATACGGGAGCCGTCAACAATGAAGCCGGACGGAGAAAGCATCCGGTCTTTGTGAGACCGCGCTCCACCAACTGAATTTTTGGACTGATCGGCGGAGACAAGAGTTGCCTCGTGGGCTTCCCTTTCATTTGCTGCCTTTGCCACGTCCGTGTTTAAACAGACATGCATGAAATAACTTGTAAGGCCACGACGGGAATATCTGTGGTATTTTATCAGACTTGAGTTGCCACAGGTGAAGCAGCTCGGCTATTCCTAAGCCGAACTGGAGGTATTTGAGCTCCTTACTCTTATTCAAACGCTGGCACTCTTTCTATTTCTCCGGTGAAGCAGCGCAGACACCAAATGGAGTGATGGGCGGGTCAATGACAGCATGCGTTTTGATGTCTTCTTTGTAGCCTGACATGCTTAAAAGCTGCTGCATAAACCCACGGGCAACCCTCTGTTGCATCTGGCAACCCCTCCGCTCCTCCTGCTCCCCGTGTGATCGCCGTCCAGCGGGGCACGATGCTGGCCCGGACCCGGCCACGGACGGAACTGGGCGTCGCCGCGCGGCTCGGCGCACATGGCGAGGGGGCCGGAGCGTGGTTTAAAACACCGTGCAAATCCCCCTGAACAGAAGCTCCCACGCAGAGAGTCTGGATTTCAGTTTTGGGGCCTGGTTACAGTCACGAAGCTGAACTATTCACGCGGTTGACGTGTGATTGATCGGAGTCTATCGTGCATGGATTGTGTTATTTTCAGCTGTTTGGCTTCGCATGAAGTCGGAGTGTGTTAGCCGTATGTGTTTGTGCATGCACTGTATATATATAGATAGATATAAATCTATCTATCTATATATATATAGATACATATATAATAAAGCTGCGGCAACAACAATTTTTTTTATTCCACTGAAGATCGTGACCATGTGATCAATTTCCTCCTGCCGGGGCTTTTGATAATAACATGTGATCTGCAGCCACAGAGTTTTTTTTTTCTTGACACTTTAGGGCCCCTCCACTCTACAGGGCCTATACAATGTTTGAAAATACTGAAAAATGTATTTCCATCTCATTTGGCCGGAGCCAAGTAACTGGTTTTCACCAAGCAACAGCGCAAACTCGCCAAAAAGTAACAAATGTCTGACATCTTGCACCTAAAGCAGCGCATTCAAATTGACGATTCATTTCTCTGTCACTCAAAAAATGAGCTAAGTCTGCTGATGATTTCAGCACTTTGTGCCCGTGTGTAAGTTCACGTGTGAGGCAGATGTTACCGTCCGCAATCTCTCTCCGCCCCCAACGTTCCTGCTGAAGATCTTAAAGGGGCCACGTCAAGTGTCAAAGCAAAGGGGTCCCCCCCCCCCCCATTTCCTTGATCCACTCCTAACTGGTAAATGTAGTGCAGTTTAGGATTGGGTTCTATCTTTTCAACCCCGGATACAGAGCGTTCTTTGTGAGCCTAAGTATGTGTGAGGGAGAGATACGGTGGATGCTCTGCCTCTGGATAATAACAGACCGTCCTCAGCCGTTTGAAGGAGCACAAGCTTGTGTTGGCAGGGCCAATCGTGATGGAGCGTTGGTTTGAGGAGAGACAGTGGCCTCTTAAAGAGTTTAACATAAGGGTGATTCGGTGTGTGGGTAAACCCTCTTTGCTGACTGTGGGGAGTGTCGGAGGGCATTGTGGGAAGAGGGGTGCATGGGGCTCAGATGTGGGCCCTGTGGTCCACCCCCACCCAAACCCCCCCAGCTTTCCGGTTCATAGAGATGGAAACCTCTCCTCTCTCGCTGAGCTTCTGTGCAGCAGAAACAAGTTCAGACAAACCACTGGGGTAGATTGGTGTACTGCGCTGCACCGTTTGTGTGTGTGTGTGTGTGTGTGTGTGTGTGTGTGTGTGTGTGTG
>JAFBJU010026063.1:34909-46617 GCA_016785305.1 Colistium nudipinnis | reverse complement strand
TGTGTGTGTGTGTGTGTGTGTGTGTGTGTGTGTGTGTGTGTGTGTTCTAAGAGTTTGTAGATGTGACTGTAGGAACCAGAGGGGAGTTTTATACTTTGGGAGCAAAAACATTCTTACAAAGTTATGTTTTATTTATTTTTTGACTTCCTCCTGGGTTTATGCTCATGTCGAATATGGGTTAAGTTTGATTTACGATTTGATTTTCCTAGTTATCCATTAAGTGGGTGGATGATGGCAATATAAATAAATGCCTTTTCCTCTAATCGTTCTCCTCTTCATGCATCAACATGAAGAAATGCTGTCGAAGGCTCCTGAATCATTGCACATCCTGGCAGGATGCCGAGATATTCCCCGTTTCCACCGATCAGCGAAGTTAAGAATTGTCAGAAGTGAGGAGGAGTCGCTCAATCGACGAATGACACGCTTCTGGTCCACCTCCCGCACCAAGTGGCTTCAAGTTCGTATCTGCTGCTCGAGGACATAGCTACATCCCGTCAAGTAAAGCCAGCAAATTTGTTTGGGTCACGTTCGGTTGATACGACAAGCACGGTTGAAAAATGGTGAAAAAAATGTTCTCTGAGGCGAGTTTTATAGGTGCTCCTCTCTTTCCTCGACTTTTTGAGATAATGCCATAGTCGTCTTGCTTTTTCATTTTCAAGGGCATGCAAACGTGTCGGCATCAATCACAGACAGAGCAATCTCCCGGGGACAAAGGGTTGCTTTCACTGTCTGTCCTCTCATCACTCATCGGAATGATGAGTAAACCGATAAAGGGCCTAATCTCCATAAAACTTTATACTCCTTTGAATGTCCTGTAGCTTGCTCTAAGGTTCAGTCGGTGTCTCCTGGATGACTTCGCCGTAAACCCAGCCGGTCTTTCTGGCTTTCATTTATTTTTTTTTGTGTGTGTGCTGTGATAATCAAGTGCACAAAAGTCATCAGGGAGCCCTCATAAATCTCGAGTGGAATTCCAGAGCGTTAAACCCCCCCCCCAGCGAGACAACAGAGCACAACTATGCGCGCCGCCATAGCCGTGCTCTGACCATGTTGTGGCGTTGTAGTGGAGGGAGGATGCCGAAATGAAAACGACACGTAGCGCACGTGTTTGCTATCTTTACCTGGGTAGAAACGGCAGACACTCGAGATGAAGAGATTGCCAAGGCTGGGTGACCCAACATAGTTTTGATAAGCGAGTGTTTATTTTATCAAGCAAAATGTGCTAAACGTTCCAATGACTCCTCTTGCCTTCTGTCTTGGGTTATTGTACATTGAAACGTTTTCGATTTTAGGACAGGTTTGTGTTTAGCATTGTGAGGGGGCATATTTCAGTTCTTCACGAATCCTTAACTGCTCCTGATACTGCGTCATCAGTGTGCGTGCGTGCGTGCGTGCGCGCGCGCGCGTGTTTATGAGACATTGTAAAGTGCCTTGAGCGATTGACAGACTAGACTAGCCGTATAAATGCAGGCAATTTATATATCTTTGACAAGTAATGACATTATGGCTGGTTTAAAAACCAAGCTGAGGCTGATTTAGGGCCCCACGGAGGCGGCCACTGGAGGTTAGTTCGAAGCCATATGTTGATATCAGAGAAGACCAGTAGAATTCAAGTCTTTGAGAAGTCGGACATGCAGACAGGAAAGCTTGAAATGGAAAAAACAAAAAATTGAGAGCAAAACATTGTTTTTTTTTTGCATATCCTTAACACCGGTGGCGCTCGGCGTGTCTTGACTTGTGAAGACAGGCCGAGGTTTTGAAGAATTCCCCCATTCACTGAACATGACTTGATGTTGGCTCACAGTTGGAAAGCAGGATCAGACGTTCCATTTCCTGCGGATTTACTTCCTGTTGACCTCTGGGTGGTGCCCCGTTGCGGGGCAAGTTGCGGGCGACGCCCTTGTTCCTCCGTGCCAAGGAGCTTTGGGACCGCCCCCCCGCGGGGGGGTTTGGGACCCCCCCCCCCCCCCCCCATCTAAAACCACCGACCGCAAAGATGGAGAAACAGACCTAGCTATTACAAACACAATCATGCTTATTATCATGCCACGGTGACTCTCATCCTGTCGCGTTCAAAGCCCTGCGTTGGTTTGATCAAAGAAACCCTCTCTGTGTTGTCACCAGCTCTCTCTCTCTCTCTCTCTCTCTCTCTCTCTCTCTCTCTCTCTCTCTCTCTCTCTCTCTCTCTCTCTCTCTCTCTCTCTCTCTCTCTCTTTCTGCTTTTTAACTTCAGCCGAGTGCAACTCTTTCATGGTTTCTCGTATACCTTGTGCAAATTGCCACCTGCTCTGAGAGTCGGCAGGCAAAGCAGCCCGGCCCTGTTCCACTTTCAGGATCTGTGACTGTGATGGTGGTGCGTGGGTTGCCGCGCTGACCCCCTCAGATGTGACGATAGCTTTAAATGGTCACGCAAAGACCGGCGTGCCGAGGGACAGGGGGCATCCCCCCGGCAAACCAGTGCCAGCTTTAGTGTGTCACTCTGGTCCGTGATCCGCGGGGGCGATCCTGTTGTACAACGTGAAATTAAGCTGTCAAGCCACTGCTGGCTGTACACAACTGTCAGGCCTGGAAGAGATAAACAATGTTTAGGTAGGAGAGGCAACTCATGTGGCCCGAATCGTGGCTTGTGAGGTTTTGTTGCTCAAAGGTCACTCGGAGCTTTTCTGAATGAGCTGCGACATGTCGGTTTTGGACGGAGCACAGCAAGGCAATGTCGTTTCTTTACTCATTCTCCCCCGGCGCTTTACGTCTCAGACTATGTAGATTGTGTCCCCTGCGCCTCTTTTGGGTACCTTGACATTTATGTATGCACCAGAGGTTCCACTCCCGACGACTCAACACTCGTAAATCAAATTCTCGCAGAACAGTAATGAAATACCATAGGGCCCCGATGCTCCTCTATGAATGCCATTAACTCTCAAACCAACAATTGTTTTCACAATCAAAACTCAATCCAATTCACACAGAATGGAATTTTAAAGGAGGATTATAAAAGCCCTAGGGAGGAAGTGGCTGATACGTGAAAGCGCCACATAAAATAAAGATTTTTCTGTCTCAGTGGTGGAATTGCATAATAAGGTGATTCCAAAACAGAGTTTTATCAGCTCTTCACGTTTTGGTAATTGGAAGTGCAGCGTTGCTACTCCTTTACAACACTAATTGGCTGGTGGATTGTTTCAACATTACAAAGAAGAAAATATGAGGCTTCAACTTGTTTTGCTCTATTGCAAGCCCAAACCACTCTGGATTCCTTCCTATGTTTTTTTCCCTTTTTGATTTGAACTATAAATATATCTTTTGACTTAGTGTGATCGATGTAAACTCGCTGTTATTCTTTCTTTGATTCACACAAGAAACGTGTTCCAAACCTTGCATTGGTGATTGGCTCCGGAAAAATCTCCAGCGGCAGATTTTCAAAGCAACCATGTAGTTTTGCAGTGTCTCAGGCCATCCGGAGTTTTGAGAAGCTTAACCAACAATGTAACGGGAGGATATTGAATTGCTACTGTGTGAGACATGACCTGTCCGGCGAACTTAAGTTCTTTTTATAATGCCGTTTTGGTTGGGTCAGTGCCACCGAGGCCTGTGCTCCACTGCGGTAGAGTAAATGGCAAACCACTTTAAATAAATGGAGAGTAATTTTGCCGCTGAGCCCCGGGGTCTGGTTTGTGTCCAGTTGCAGCAGTCTGTGGCCCAAGAGGCAAATTGTCGCCCTTTCTCCTTGCAGGAAACGCCTACAGACAGGTCTAATTCGACAAGGACAAGCAAGTGGACACGGCTAAGTGGACAGAGCAAACATTTGGATAAGTGAGGGGAGCGAAGTGGACAGCAAACACAGGAACAAAGCCAGTGGGCAGAGCTAAGATGCCGTGACGGTGAAATGTACTGTGGACCAGAGAGCGCAGGACAAAAGTTGGACAATACGTTTCCCTGTGCTCGTTTTTATTGAGAGAACTTACATTCACTCCAGCTCTAAGACCACGGGGAACTGCGCTTAAACAGGTTGTAGTCTCTGCTTTACAAGTGCACCGGCACATCCCAGGCAACAGCCCCCCCGCCCCCACGGCCATGGAGCCACTGATACCCCATTGCAATACAAGGCCCTTTGAAAGAGACTTCAACTGAAGGGATGAAACCCAAGTCACCGTGAGGCCCTGATTTAGTTGTCTGTCCTGCATTGAAGGTGAATGCAGCTCCCCGAGGTGAACACAAGAACGGGGACGATGCGCGGCCGCCTACGTGGCACCAGCCCTTGACCAGCACCGCCGGAGGTGTGGTCACAGTCGGCCGCTGCCGTGAAACAGAATCTGCCGGCCCTCAATAGGTCACCCGTAATGGATCCCTTTCTCAGGGAGGACATTGGGATGCCCCCTGTCTTTTACCAGAAGCCATCTGGTTCCCGGTTTCGCTGCTTTTTCCCACAGCCGACAAAGACCGCAGTGAAAAAGGATCACTTTCACCATCAGGATCTGGGAGTGGAGACACGGCGGGTAAATAGGGCTCTGAATGTTGATCGTTGTGGTCCCCGCTGTTGCAGCCTATTGTGATCATGGAAGTATGCTTTGTGGCAGTTAATCTTATGCCCTATTATGCATCGATAGGGTGGAAATGTGTTTCTTTGACCCGGCCGCTGAGGCAAGATACTTTAAACAGAAGTTGAAAAAGCAGAATTCAATCCATAAATTGCGAGGAATGGGCACTTTGGCGATAATGCTGGCGGATTGTGCTCTAACCATTAAGTGACTGAGGCAAAGCTTCTTGATGCAAAGGTTATCTTCGATCCAAATCAACCATATGCATTGATTGTCTAAGTGTACAACGGACGTGTCAAAAACCTGGATCGTGCCAAGGAATGTTTAGGGAACAGGCTGAGGCCTCCATCTGCAGTTTACAGGATAAACAACACAAACAAAACACTGGGGCCTTTTTTTTTCTGATGTGTGTTTGCCACTCTCTCCAAAATGAGCATGCTGGAGATTTCATTGAATGCAGATGGGTGCTTGTTTGTGCTCCACACATGGTGTGCGTTAATCCACCATTTCAAGCAAGAATTAAAAGTTGCTTGAACTTGAGAATTGAATTTAAATCCATTATTGCTCCTTTCGATCCTGACCCCTCCCTGTCCATTTAAATCTCTGCACTGCCCAGAGGGTGGACAGATTCCACCGCCGGTCTTCTTTTGTTGCATTTAATCACAACACATGGCTTCGAGATGGACTCAGACATTTGATCAACTTAAGCCCAATTTCCAGTAACCATGTTGTTCCACATCTGAAGGGAACTATTACTAAAAAGGGGCCTCAAGGCTGCCCATGAAGCCTAGGATTTCCAGTCTGACCTGACACTGCGCCTTGGTGGTCATGGTGTAGAAAATATCCAGACAGATCCACAATATATCTAACAGGAGCATGGCTGAGTTCATATTTCGCTTTTCGTCGTTTTGGCCCCACATTATAGAGCGCATCAATGTGTATGGCTGGAAAATCTCCTTGTTTTAGCATGTAGGAGGCGGCACAATTGGAAATTTGACTCTGGGGCTGCCAAGAAAAATTCAGAGAAAACATCCGGAGTGTTCAATGATGAAGAAAAAACAGGCTTAGCTTTTGATTTGGTGCAGTTTTTTTTTTTTTTACGCATTAACAGTACAGGTCACATCAGGTTCCTCCCCTCGACCCAAGACCTTTATTTATCCAAGTCAGACTTCATCTTCCACGGACCCTGTAATCACACAGAGCTGCTGAGGCGGAGGTGGACGGAGGTGGTGTGTGTGTGTGTGTTTTGAGGGGGGGGGGGCGGTCTGTAATGGCTACACACAATCCGCTGCAACAGCACTGACACAGCTTCAGACCAACCCAAACCACATATAATTTACATTCCTCGGATACCTGAGCGCAAACAGGACGATCGAAAACAGGTGTGTTTGGCAACAACCCATCTCTTGTTTTTCCCGGTTCACCTTGGTTCTACACATTGCGTTGGTGCGCTTAAATTGCACAGGACCAAGGGCCTGTGTGGGTCTGAGGTCCATCACTGGAAGAGTCGAAATGTTAGCGTTGGCGTAGCATGAAGCGGGGAAATAATTTGGGGGGGGGGGAACCATTGTGAGGAGACTATTCCGGAAAGTGACGGACACACACACACACACACACACACACACACTCAGTGGGCTGATATCTACAGTACAGTGACGAGTGGGTGAGAATGGTATCGCCACCATGACACAGGCCTTACCACCGAGGCAACAAAGGAGCCTGTGTGCATATTTGGTGTGTGTGTGTGTGCGCGTGTCCTCCCTTTCCTCTACATTGGATTTGTCTTAAAATACTGTGACTGCTCTGCTGATGAAAATTGCTCCATTTCATTTCTTACTGTAAATGCA
Source organism: Colistium nudipinnis (assembly GCA_016785305.1). Lineage (NCBI taxonomy): Eukaryota > Metazoa > Chordata > Actinopteri > Pleuronectiformes > Rhombosoleidae > Colistium > Colistium nudipinnis. Next base: position 40,241 of record JAFBJU010026063.1, on the reverse strand, counting down.
TCTGGGGGTCGGGGGGCAGTGGAGGGAGGGGAGACACGGGGGGGGGGGGGGCTGGGACGATGTGGGTTGGAGCGCAGAGGAGATGCGTGTTATGTCGCTGCCGACGCTTATCGAGCATCTGACAGAGCGAGATGTGTGAGCGCTCATTTTACCCATCATTTACGGAGGAAAACAAAGAGAGCAACCTCGAAACACCACCATGCGAGGCCCGCACGGCCATTAGCGGCAGCGAGCCACCATGTTCGGGATCACAAACCGTGGACGCTCTGGTTATCAAAGGCCGTGTGTTATGTGGAACCCATATGGTGGATGTGTTGTTTTTTTTTCCACAGGAGTCATGCGTCGGTTAGGATACAGTTTCTGTCCTCTAGAACATCGGTTGTTTGTTTGTCGGCAAAGGGCCTCAGCACGCAGCTGCGCCACAGAGCTCCTCTGGAATGAGGCCGGCACCTTGGAAACTCAGACGCCGGTTGTTTGCGAGACAAGCTGCTTGTGTGCGTACTGTACTAACCTTGGCTGTGCCGAAAAAAAACAAAAAAAGTTTTCTCTTCATTGGTTCTATACGCAAGAAGCAGAAAATTAGAGCCTGGGTTAACGATCTGTAGGATCATAAAAACGCTCTTTGTCCCACCCTGACTCACTGTGTTTGCTTCTGGTTTCTTCTCCTCTTTTTTTTTTTTTTTTTTTTTGTTTCATTTTTTTGAGGCCACCCCTTGCTCTTGCTGTTGCTCTGTCTTTCACAATCCTTGCTGCGCTCTTTAATTTGCCCGTTTGATTTAATTGAAAACGTATCGATCTGACACGCGCTAGTCGTGCACCCTGGAAAGCTCTGAGGCCAGCACACTCGGCTCGTCCCGGCTCCTCTACCTCCGCTCCATCCCTCCCTCCCTCCTTCCTCCCCTCATTGGCAAGTCGCTGCTTTCGGCTGGCTGCAAGAAAGTCTTGTTTACTCTGGTGTCAGAGTTGGTTTAGAGCAGGTTCAGTGGCATGTGTTGAGTGTGCGGGAGATTTCCCCTTTGTATTTGTTTAACCCCGTGACCTCCCCCTGTCTTCCGACAAGAATCAAGCTTTGGCTTTAGAAGCATAGATGGTTTTAATCTTGTTTGGGAAATATGACCTCTTTTTGGACAGATTTTGAGTTTGACTTGGAGAAACCATAGAGAGGTGCCAGAGGGAGGTAACCGAACACGGCTCTCCATCCACCCTCATGTCAGGTTGGCTGGCGGGTCCCTGATTTCGACATTTTGCCAGAAGCTTTTTTCTCCTCAGGGTTCCAGCAAGTGCCTCTCTGTCCTTAACATCAGCTTTAAGGGGTATACTGCCCATCCGTCACTCCCTGAATCTCTGCCAAGCAAAACTCAAAATCATGCCGTCTCACTCCAGCCGTGTCCTCTAACAAAGCTATAAGTACCCTTGTTCCCTCAATGCTGTGCCGCCACGGGGGATGGTTTATCTGCACTGAGATGCTGGCTGATAAGTTGTTCAAAATCCCTCGAGACACAACTCTTCTCGCAGAAGAGAAATTAAATAAACAAAACCTGTTATGCTTTCCTTTTTTTTTTTTTGCGACATGCAACATAAAACAGAGGAATATTTTGGCAGTGTGTGAAGCTCACCACTGGCTCCAGAAGATTATGCTCTTTCCATTACAGAGCTAAATAATAGGGGCCGCACTTGAATGGGAAGGGGCCATGGTTTATAGGTGCTACCCGGTGACTCTGGCGGCGAGTCATGTGGCTCTGCGGCTACTGTGGCGGTGAACTCGGGAGGCGGGGCAGTTGAGGGGTATTTGCTGGAAGAATGGCGGTGATGGAGCCTATTTTGGGAGTCAATGAGGTCTTGGTTTATGGCCTGGTTATCCGGGACTACAAACCCGTGAAGTGAAAAGGAGGAGTGTACAATCCCATTGCAAATTCATTGTCTTCAGATTTCACTAGCTGGAGCCTTCTGTTCTCATCACATGGGAGGCAGCGAGGCTATCTTCTGCACTTTCATTGACCCTCTCACATGAGGGCTCTTCAAAAACAAAAAAAACAGGGAGAGAAGGTGTGGTCCATTAACTGCTTCTGAGAAGTCGCTGCCTTCCCTTTGGCAATATCTAATTTCATTTAAAAAGAGCCCCCATGAACCTCTTCTATCTGTAAGACCTGGACAATAAATGTAAGGCAATTCTGCAAAGTCTGATGTGGTTTCAGGGTGGAAATGGATGCTGCTGGGCAGAGGGAAAACCAGACTTCTTGTTGCAGCCAGCTGTGCCCCCCCCCCTCCCCAGAGAAGAACTCTGTAACCCTCCACATCTGGCCTGGTTTGGCCTGGTCCTGGCCTTGGTTCTTACTACGCCGACATTAATGAGCGCCGCAACCGTAATGGCAAACAGGACGCTCTGGAGGGGCAAACATATTGTGGCAGATGGTGTATTCTCTTAAACCCAGTGTGTACTTTATGCGCAGTTTCCAGTTTAAGGTGGTACCGTGGTACATAAAGTGGTACATACTGTACATGTCTGTTCCTATCATAAACTCATTCCAATGTCATTTTCTGATAATGGAAATATTGCTCATGCACCAAAACTGTTTTGCTACCCCTTAGCTCAAAGCGTATAATAAAGATGGAAGGAAGCTTTTTATGTCAGCCTTCTGTGAGGAAGCAGCCGCCTGTAATTATCGCTGCTTTTCATCCTGCATAGCAAACACAACAAATAAGTGCTCTTGTGTGACCTGGCAACGAGTTTCAGAGAAACCATTTGTTTGTGAGCTTGAGGGGTTTCTTTTTGTTTATGTCGTTGTGATCATTTGACCAACCCCACCCCACCCCAACCAATCATCTAGTGCATGTGAAGTTGCAATGTGGAAATAATTAACCACAAATCCCAACAAATATAATAACAGGGCGATTAGCTCTGCCTCTGTCATCCGTCCTCTCCTGTTTTACTTCTTTTTCTCCTCCTTGCTGGGGTGGTGCAGTGTTCTGTGAACGCAGGGCTTGGTCAAGGGCGAGTCCTCGTCGTCGCTTTCCCGGACTTTTTCTATTTGCAGATCAGCGTGTATTTTATGGGAGGCTTCCCCCCCTTCTCTCAGACTTTCATGCGGTGGAGGTTCTGTTTCCCATCATGGCGTGTGATGAAACCACACGAAAGCCCGGGCCCATGTGACGCGAGAGCGAACAGTTGCTTGGTGACGGGGAAAAGGGGTGTGACGTCGGGGTTGGGCGTGTTCAGAGGGGAGCGGGGCCTGAAGTGGTGACGGTCCAATCAGCAGACGAGCTCTTAATTTCTTCTGGGACAAGGATAAAAATGCCCATATCCGCATGTCCCCACGTAAAATCCCCTCTTTAGCCCTAATGGATGTGTGGCCGTCTGCAAGGCTCTTAAATGGTCCGTTCATCTTTACGATGGCCTCACTTATCGCCGAGTCCTTGCAGATGCAAATCTGCTACTTCCATTTCCCACCACAAGGAAATGGGGCCGAGAAACCACATGGAACACCGACCCCAAAATCTCCCTCAATGGTGGCAGAACACTGCCAAATCTACCATCTCGACCTGGAAAGCGTACTTAACTGCAGCGGGGAGGACTGATTGCCCGCCGCAGTTTGTTCCTGAAAGCCCAGAGCAAAGTTTTCCTGAGGGAGGGGGAGGGGACATTCACAAAGTCATTTGGCGCTTTCTTTTTGATACAGTGTGTTGAGCAGGGCTGCCAAGTTAAGTCATTCAAATACTCTGCTCTTTTGGAGGAGGGGAGATATTTGAAGGATGTGAGCTCATTTGGGATGCAGTCAGTTGCCCTGTCCCCGCCTGATGTTATCCTCTCTGACTGGGGCAGTAACGCTCGTGATTGCTTTTGGGGAGCAGTGACTCATGATTGTGCTTGTGCCTCTGCCAAACTCTCAGTAGCTGCGTTTCCTTCTTTTTTTTCTCTCTCTCTCTCTCTCTCTCTCTCTCGCTCTCTCTCTCTCTCTGTTGCCGTGGCTGCCAGCTTCCTTGAAAAAAAAAAAGTAAATGCATTGAAAATTCATCATGAGTCCCATCTGCCCAAATTAGTATAAATCATATTATACAATGCATATCCAAAATACCGCCCCTTTAACATAGTGGCTGGCTCTGCTATGTTGTTTAAATCGCTGTTCTACTGGGTAAACTCGGCTCCATGGATCATCTGCATCTTTGCGCGTGCAACCTGAGTTTAAATCTGAATTATTGAACACGCCTCACCTGTCCCCTGGGTGTCAGACAGATGATAACTTCTTATTATGCACTCCTCTCATTGTGCCCTCCAGTAAGAGCATGACCCCTGTTGTACCCAGTTATTAAAATGTTTTTCTTTGTTCACGGAGCCTGCCTCAGCCTCTCTCAGGTGGCTCTACGATCCGGTGGTTGCATGCTATGGAGGTATTCATTTAGCTAAGAGAGAGGGCAGCCAATCACCAACAATAGAGGAGCATCTTCATGCAGGAACCTGATACCCCGCTGAGGTTGAACTGCTGTCAGCAGTCATATGATGTATGGCTCATAAGCTTGATTAAAAAACAAAGCTGAAACAACTTTAATTAACTTTAGCCCAACCCTAACTTTGGCCGACAGATTGAGAACAGCCAGGGAACTCTGATTTAATGAATTAATTAGGGTTAGCTGGGATTTTTTTTTGGCGGACACAAGAGGCCAGCATCTTTGTTTGCATGCAAACAGACAGATCTATGTATTGCACAGCATTGTTAGAAATGATAGAAAGCTAATAAACATGTGGCGCTTTCAACATTTATGTTTTCGTTTACTCCCCAGGATTTAATTTGGAAGTGTACTCGTCTCCGCCAGAGTGTTTTATCTCCACTTTCAATTACGGATGCTGTCCAGCTCCATTATAACTGAAGTGACCACTCGATGTTCGTGTCATGCATCGTTATCAAGGGTGAACCTGGCAACAGACTGCGAAAGTTGCGTTTCAAGGCGGAGAGGATAAGCAATCCCCAAATAAATGTATGCTTGCGTATGAGTTGAAAGGCGACAACAGGAGAGGCAAAAGTGGAGGAGGAGGAGGAAAGAGAAGAGAAAAGTGAGAGATGAGAGAGAGGACTCCAGAGAAAATGAGAAAGCGCCTCGGAGCACAACCGGCTCACCAAGGGGTGTAATGCCTGTCATATTGCAATGCATTAGCTCATACTCAGACAGCTTGACTTGATGAAAGGGGCCCGGTCATTGGTTAACCGCGTACATAGCAACAAGACCCCATGGAGACGAGCCAAACAAGCCAGTATTGTTTTATTCCCTTTTTTTTAATAATTTTTGATTGACAGCAGTGATGCGCAAATAGTTTGAAATGTTCTTTAAATGATGAATT
>JAFBJU010026063.1:0-34875 GCA_016785305.1 Colistium nudipinnis | reverse complement strand
TATACCATATATATATTTATATATATATATATATATATATATATATTTTACATTTATAAGCAGTTGTTCATAACTGCTCATATATACACATTCATTATATTAGCACTATTGCACTTCTGGTTGGATGCCTCTGCATTTCATTGGCTTTGTACTTGTACTTTTCACTTTGTCAATACATTTGAATCTAATCTAATCTAATATATATATATATATATATATATATATATATGTCTTCTGAATCAGAATTGAACGCTGTGGCCTTGTGGCTTCTATTGGATTCACATGATGCGAGTTAAAGTCCGTTGAACAGAGTGAAAAGCTCTGATTTATCCCAGCTGCTCAGATTGACGTTGCGGCGTCAGAAGTTGTACCATACATTTCGTGGCAATCAAAAGATGAATTTAGTTGTGTGTTGAGCTCCCAGAGATTCAGTGTGATGAGCGCTGATGGTTCCTCACGCTCCCATCAGCCATTGTTTATTTGAATTCCCTCCTTCGGGAGAAGAAAAGCCCTCCTCTGTTGCTATCGTTTTGCCTTGGGAACCCGGCTCTCTCTCTTTCTCACTCTCCCTCTCTCTGACTTGGCCATATGGTTGTCATACACTTCCAGCCAAAGTTTGCTTTTGCCTTATGGGGCAATTTTCTCCCTCCTGTGTTTGTGTGTCGACGTTAATTGAAACAATACTTTTGCCTGATCTTGTTGTAACACTTTTGGCCCGAGTGCACGATTGCCTGGGCAAGGCGTGCAATTATTCCAAAACGTATCGTCTGATCATTCCAAACACATTAAAACATTTTAACAGCGCAAGAGTATTTCACCGAATCCAGATTGTCAATAAAGCAGGTCACATGTGTGGCTGGCTTTTTACATGCCTGTTCAAAAGCTCTTGCCAAGCCTTTGATTTCCATCTTAATAGACATCTAATCCATCATAGCTATGTACACCAGATTTGCATTTAGTTTCCTTCTTCTCAAGTTTCCTCCGTTTCATTTCGCTGTTTACAGAGTGTTACACTGCCAACGGAGAGGACTACAGGGGCCTCCAGAACCAAACCAGCCTGCAAGGCGGAAAACCCTGCCTCTTCTGGAATGAGACGTTCCAACACCCTTACAACACCCTCAAGTACCCCAACGGAGAGGGCGGATTAGGCAGCCACAACTTCTGCAGGTGAGTCCCTTTTCGTCATCGTTCACTTCCACGTGAAAGGTTTAAATATGAACTCCTGGGTCCAAATATTTGCTCTCGGGGTCGGGGGATAGATTGAATAGATGCTGGTGAAACCCTAATAAAAAAAATCGTTTTGATATGTCTGTGGTCAGGATACATGTGATCAGCAAAGAGGCAAAGAAAAAAAACTTGAACTTTTTTTGGCTTTTAAATCCCCCCAAAGCCTCAAGACGTTCTTTATAGTATTCCACAAGAAAATAATCACCGATAAAATCAAAATTTATGTTCTTTCTTTTGTCATAGCCTGCTAATCGGTTCATGACCCCCGAGATTCATCTTGTGACTCCTAAAGGGAAATTGTGACATTCCCATTTTTCATTTCAAATCTTATTAGCTTACTTGCCAAGATGTAAATAAGTATTAATAAGAATATTGATTTGCGATGGATACCGGAACCCACGATTAATTTGTCCCCTGGGCTAAATCATGAAAGACCGCAGTGAGCTCTGATGATATTGGTTTGGCTCCGGAGTCAATACAGACAAAATGAAGAAAACAGATTTATTATTCATACATTAAAGTTATCTTGTATAACCAACCGAGACATTTGCGAATGACGCACTTCACTGAGAATCAGTGGAAACATAACAACTGTTCCCTCTTTTGTCTCCTGAAGTCTCTCGATGTGCTGGAGATTCAGCAGATTTTCTTCTACACCCTAATCAGCGGCTCACATTGTAACCCATCTTTTTAACATTAATAATTCAATTAGAATAATGACAATGTGTGTTATTTTAAATGAACCTGAGTGGCACCCGTCACATCTTTAAAGCTACTGATGTTTGACAGGGCTTTCAGCTTCTGAGACAAGGCATTTGACTTTCTGAATAATTTAGAAGCAGGTCGTTTTCGTTTTTGGAAAGGTTTTCTGCACATGGGAGCCGTTCGCAGATCAGCCACTGAATATTTTATCGGCGGTACCCAACCGGAACGCTAAGCCTTGTCATCACCAGGACGCAAACACACTTGAAGCGATGGTGTAAGCAAATATATGCATCCCTCTTCCCCGGTATATGAAGGGACACGGTGGCTTTGGGTATCAAGAGAGAAAAAAACAAAAAAAAACATTCTATCCGTCAGACACTTTCCAAGTCCAGCTGACGGTGTTTGTATGCGCAACTGTCAAACTTGTGTATTTGCAGAGAGCCGCGCTGTTTTGTGATTATGTTCAGATTCGCCCGTGCGGCCAGAACGGTGGCTTGGCCCAGATCGCAGAGCCATAAGAAACAGAACACCCCCTCCTCCTCCTCCTCGGCCGAAAAGCCTCTGAAATATTTCTCTTAGTCATGGTTGTAAACGCATAACACGGCAATGCTTTGAAGTGGCTCCGGACAGATTTGTTTTTTTGTTTTTTTACTTGCATGAACCGAATGAAAAGGCTGAAGATTTATGAGTAAGATGCATGGAGAGGATCGGGCAGGGTTTTCCCTGCACATTAGCGGTCCGTTGCGCCCCGACAAGCCGTTGAAAGTGGGCATCTTCATTGTTTGGGTCGGTTTTGTTTTTCTGGCCACCGATACAGATTCCAGCTTTTCCCGACACAGTGACAGCTGAAAGCTTTGTTTCCCTCTCTGAAAGACGGATTTCTGTCACACATGGGGCCGCAACTCCTCAGTGTCTCTCTCTCTCTCTCTCTCTCTCTCTCTCTCTCTCTCTCTCTCTCTCAGACGCTCTCCTTGTAAATAGTCACATAGAGACAGCCGTCCTGCGGGGACCAAAGTGGCCACTTCATTGTGAAAAGATGAGGGATGGCATTTATGGCATGTCTGCACAAGGTCAAGAATGTGCGCATGCATCCCTGACGAGCGTGTGTTGCTGTGTGCACATGCCCGTAGAGGAGTAGGGGTATCCCACCGCTTGATCACAGGAAGTTGGCTTGTGTGATGTCGTTGCACAATTTTGGATGGCAAATGTCCCTTATTAACATGAAGGGCGTTTTGCAATTCAAATTCTCTTTCCAGTATTTCTTTAACCCTCTTTAGCCCTCACACTTGGCAACGGGGGGTGATAACAGACACAAGAGAACCAGAAGAAAAAAATAAAATAAGTTTTGGATAATGCAAAAACCAGGAATCACCTCATTCTCCGCTTGCACACACGGCTCTGAGCAGATGTTGAGAAGAGGGGGCTCACAAACCCGCTTCTCATCCCGTCACTTTGCTTTTTCACACTGGTGATTTAGTTGGAGAGGGCCACCACAGTGATGCTGGGGAAAGAGACCCCAAGCAGCAGCCCCCACATTTCATCTTTATGGCCTGCCATAAAATACCCTCGCGAAAACAAGGAGAAACTGGGCAGAAAGGAAATGTCACATTATTCCCCTGGCAAAAAAAAAAGGGGCCTCGAGAAAAGGACAAGAGCTCTCGTGTCTGAGCTTAGACTTAACGAGCGTCTTTTCAACAGTGAATATCACATTACCAATCGATGGCGTGGTTCTCTCCAGAATATATTTTGTATCTTGAAGAGTAAGAAAGTGATCTAATCTGAAGTCCTTGAGCTCAGACCCCTGGGAACTTTGCAGTGCACGTTTTTCACATTCGTACCAGATGCTTTTTTTTTTTTTATGTTCTCTGACCTTTTGTGAATTCTTCGTGACATTCATAAGAACACTATCACACTAATCGGAGCTCAATCTAGGTCCGTGTTGGACGCTGGTGCCCGGTGCATTAGTATTAAAGTGCAATGTGCATGACAGTTCAGTGGGTGGCTGAAAATCTTTGCCAGCCATTTTATGCAGGTGTGTGTGTGTGCGTGTGTGTGTGTGTGTGTGTGTACTGCAGAACGTATGAATGTCCACCATGGACGCCTCGTGCTTTTCTCGAACATAGATGAGATAATGGAAATGCCAAAGAGAAAAAGTGTCCCCAAGTCGATTGTAATTGAATCTCCATGACGTCAGGTGCACATCTGAGGTCAGGGCCACTTCAGCCAACTCTTTCGCAGTTGTGCGATTACATCACAATCCCTGAGCTGCGATAAAATGAAGAAGTTGAGTCGAATGTCCCGTGAGAAGAAGTGTGAAACCGTCAACATAACTGTAGAGTCAAAAGTAAGTAAGTAAGTAAGTAATCAGATTCCAAGTGAGATCCAGTTAACTCTAATCTGGACCAACTTGTTTGGGAGATTTAATGCCGACTGGAAGCCATCCCTGTAATCCTGCTGTCAATTAGGAAACATAGTCTGTGCACCGGAAATAACTCCTCCCATTCTGTTTGCGATACGTCAAAAATGTCAATATTGTACATAGACAGTGTCCTGGAAAAACTGGATAATCCTCCGGCGTTTTCGTTGGAAACACCTTCTGCTGAAGTTTTTTCGGAGAAATCTCCCGACTCTGGCTTCTGTGGATTACCCCAGTTAACAGGGCTTGTTTTCTGGGAAGATACAGTTGCTGTAGAAAAGGCTGTGTGCATGACACGACAAAATGTCCTTCATCTCCCTCGCGTTGCGTTCGGAGGCAGGACTCTCAGAACCAGACATCTTTAAATCTAAGAAACAAATGTATTGATATAATAAGCTACAGCAGTTCCCTTTTTTCAAACATTTTAAGACGTAGGTCTGAGGCCACACACGAGACAGGAACATCTTGACCTCGTGTTTTTTGCACAAGCGGACCGTGAGAGAACCAACAATGGACAGTGGAGGACGCATATCGGGCCACGACCGACGAGCCCTCTTCCTCAATACATGTATTCATGCAGTGCAGCAGCGCGCGGCAGTTTGCATGCTGAATCATCCAAGTCAATTAAAGAATCTTTTCTCTCAGGCCGTAAATTGCCCGACTCCGATATGTCATTGACCTCAAATCCCAAATCCAGACAAGCCTCTTTCTTGCCTCTCCAGCTCCGTAAAATAATAAACGTTTCTTTTTTATATATTTTATATATATTTTTTTTAATTTATTTTATTTATTTACTCGTCTACATGGCTGGACTAATTGGAAGCTCGGAAGATAATGGTTTTACCCTGTATTACGTTATATTTGCTTTTGGTTTGTTTCACTGCAGCCGGTGTGGTATGATATAATGTGCGGATTATTGTTTTTTGTCTTCCGATTGTTCTTTAACCCAAACCTTGTCCATATAATGGCAAATGCACATTTGTTTTCCTAATTGTGTGTGGCTGTTTCGTTCCCTTTTTTCCACCTCAGTCGAGACAGGTGTTTTGTGCCTTCATTCTGCCTTATCATTTAGCCTATTAGGTACGCACACTGAATGTGTGCTAACTGTTGTTCAGCCATTACTTCAACAGTATATGAGGTCACCGAGCCAAATCGATGTTTGAGTTAGAAGTCATGCTTTTTGCATCATCTACACCTTGTGGCCACACTTGAAATTTTAAATTGATTCGCTGTTCTCAGCAGTTGCCTCACATGGAGGGATGCGAAGGATTTTTTAAAATGTTTGTGTATAGCTTCCCAGTGCCAGGCATTCTAAGAAGGATAATAAAGGTACACGGAAAGTGGTTATTAAAGGAAAACCTTATGAACAGCAGCCAGCCACGAACAGCTGTTTTCCTCAGTGTTCAGCTTTGAGCCCCTCTCGCCTTCAAGCGCGGAACTGGAGAGCCTCGGAGGCAAAAAAGAAAAAAATGCATGTGGTTGTAATTGGCTCTGCACCAGAGTGTGTGGCTCACTGCGGAGCGAAATGAGTCAATCAGGGTAATTGTGCCAATTAAGTGTCCAAACATCTTCTGAGATCCACCTCTGGGTGCGGGAGTGTTCCAACAAGCTCTGCTGCTGGGAGCCAAGCGGGCCATCTCTGACGCATGTGGATGTCAATGCAACCCTCCCAAAACCTCTTCAAATCAAACATGCACGCACACATCGTGCACACACAAACTCACACACCATCTGGCATAAATATACTGTATATATATATACTGTATGTTTATATATATGCCACACGTCTGGGCTTCTGAGTTAAACGAATGGATTTCTGTTTATCTAGGCCTGCTCTTATCGGCATTGTGGCCCCTCAGCTAATCTGAGCTGATCTGCTTTTAACTTTCATTCCCACACACACACACACACACACACACACACGCACCCACACTCACACACACAACAACCCGCACCTGGGGCAAGACCACTCCTGACTGTTTCCTCTGACGATGTTGGCCTTTTCACCTTAGCCCCGTGGATGATGTTCCCATGCTTTTGCTTTGAGAGTGTGTGCAGGTGTTGTGTGTGTGTGTGTGTGAGAGATGAAACACTGCTAGGGGACTCGGGGGGTTTGAGAGAGAGCCCAGGAGCACGGACCACACAATTCACCCATCAAAGATGTTGGTGGGTCAGACATGAGAAGGGTGGTCTACGGAGAGTGTTTTTTTTTTTAATGCTGATGGTTTAAATTTATGTCTTCCTCCTGAGGGGGTGATTAAGAAAGTGCAGTAAATTACATAAGTGGCTATAGGTGAGTTCTTGGGAGTCCTATTTCAAATAGGGCTATTACATGTTGACAGGCATGAAAAAGAGAAGGGGAGAGAGAAATAGAGGAATGGTATATAATCCTTCCTTTTGATGGTTGGACCCATTTTTTTTGCTCTTTTCAGCTATTCCAGTAGTAGCCTCGGGCTAAACAAACAGGTGTCTGCCTCCAATATGGGTGGAGCAACAAACAGATCTGGGCTCATGATACCGTGTTCACATTCTCTGAAAAACAAGACTGGTTTCTTGTGAACATGGGAAAATATCAGGTTGAGAGAAGTTTGTGATTGTTTTTGATGGCAGAACGAAAGGAGGGAAAAAAAATGTGACGTGAAGATAAGCGCTTTCTTCACATATTCCCATCACAGAAAGACTGTTGGGGGGGGAAAAAAAATCAGCAAACCGTTTGATGTTGAGCGTGAAAAGCTTTAAGGCATTTAAACTGCAGTTCAACCCAAGAAAAAGGACTCTACAACGACATCTTTGTCCGTGCCTCATTCTCGGTGTGAAAAGAGAGTAGGAACTCAGGATAGTGCTTTTTGATAGGAGAAGAAAAGAAATGGAAACGCCCTTCACAACTCGGCCCACAAAAGGCGAAACGAGATAGCGCGGTGCCACAGGGGTAGTTCTAGATGCTACAATGAGGTGTGTCAAAAAAAAAAAGAGGAGAAAAGGTCTCCGGCAATTACCGTCAGGGCTGAAAAAAATAGCACTGTCATCTAAGAAGGCTTTTTGAGTCGCCAGGGTGTGTATTTTTTCGCAGTTCACGATAATCCTGAAATAGAGATTAGCTGAAATGGTAAAAAAAAAATAAAAAAATACGGTCCCTTCTCCATCAATGCTGTTTTGATTTTTTTTTTTTATCAGCAGTTTGAAATTTCGATTAAACAAAAATGCACCTTTGGGATCTGGAGCCTGCGGAAAGATTTCAGGGTTTTCCTGTCTTCTCTTTGTCGCTTTTGTTTAAAAAAAAAAATCCAATGGGGCCTGCCATCCTTACCCTGGGTTAAATAAAGCCTCAATGAGGTTTTAAATGAAACCTCAGCCTCAGACAAAAGCTCCATCACTCCTCCTTTTTTCAAGTTCTGCGTCTGGCCCAGAACAAAGAGTCCCCCCCCCCCACCCCCACCCGTCAATGATCCATAGGTCAGGCCCTTTGACTGACAGGCACGGTCAAGCCTTCACAGCAGAGGAGGAAGTTAAACCAACAAGCGCCAGCAGATAATTCCCCCCCCTGCAACATTATTGACCATTCAGGCCTCGAGAGCAGGGATTTTGGTTAATCAGCCCCCTTCATTATTTTTAACCCCATATCCCCGCAGTCATTCCATCTTCCCTTCCTTACAACCGCCACTTTTCTTCTTAACGTTCGTGACCTGCCCAACATACCTCTGCATCCACATGCAAAGCCAAAATGAAGACTTATAAAAAGTGCAGATGATCAGATTTCGCCGTTCTAACTTGTACACCTCTCGTGTCTGCAGAAATCCTGACGGGGACGTTCAGCCCTGGTGCTACATCGCCGACAACGAAGACGGGATCTACTGGAGATACTGTGACATCCCCTCGTGCCAGAGTAAGGACTCGTCGCCACTCCTTTATCGTTCTCGCCGTCTCTCTCTCTCTCTCTCTCTCTCCGTCTGCTCTGCCCTTCCGTGCCCTCGGGGCCATACCATGGGCACGCGGACCAGTCGCTTTCAGGGCTCTGCTCATCTGCTCGCCTGCTATGAATAGCTTTCATAGACTGTAGGGCTTGCACACAGCCATTACCATCTGAAATATGTCTCTAATTGCCTCCTATCAACCCTCCTCCTGCCATGTCAGGGCCTGCCCTCGCTTTAATGTGAACCTGTCAATCATTGCCTCTGTGTGTATGTGTGTTGCGTGTGTACGCGTTCCTGTGTGTGGACACACATTTCCCCCTTTGGCTTGGTAGCTTGTTTTGACTCGCTGTTTCATGGGAGCAATTAAATTCATCTACCTGTTTCTGGATGCATTTTGTAGGTTTTGTTCACAATTTGGATGCGAGAATGTCCAGTAATTCCTGAAAGAATCTTTCATATTTCTTGCTCCCGCCGGTCTGGCAGACATTTACAAAGAGCTTCCCACTTCTAATCCCATTTATTCCCTGCTGCTGTTGAAAACACAATGAGGTGGATCAACCGACATGGTTTTTGGATGCCAAAGATTAGAACGTCTTCCTGCAGAAGAGGTTCAGATATTGCGGCTTGCCACCGGCATTTTTTCCACTGACGCCTATATACAATATAACCCTTGAACATTTCCTTTGTGTGCGCTTCACTTTGCAAAGGCGGAATACGTCAGCAACCTTATGACATGCATTTATTGAATACAAGAAATAGTAGAGTAGATACGATGAGACTTTATGGTCACCGTGCAAAGTACAAGGCCAATGAAATGCAGACCGTAGTAATGTGAAAGGAAAAGGCAGCAGTGGAAACGTAGCCACGAAGAAGTACTTAAAATATTCTATTTCGCATGTGTTTTCATTCATGATTAACGTTACCTGTTCTTCTGAAATCAACAGCTTACATTTTTGCTATTTTTCCCTCGGAGGGTTTTATTTTTTCTATCTGGCTATGCCATTTTATTATTTCTTATCTAAACGCCTGTCTATCAGAGCCATGCTATCGGTGGGTCTAATACTAACACCCCTTAATATTCCGGAGGTTCTCTCTCCTCGTCCCTGCCACGATAGGTAAACGCTCCTGGTAAAATCCTATAGATGTGACGCGCGACGTGTTTGTGCTTGCACTTCCAACTGGTGGTCAGTCGTTGTCAGACGGCGGAAGCATTCCCTTTTTTCTGTCATTGTTGCAGAAACCTGCAGGTCTCAAGATCCTCCCAGAGCCTCCAGCTATCCCACCATTATCCTGTTTGAGCGTAGCGTGCGGTGGCAAAGCCTGCTGTTTGAATGGCTCGGTGTCCATTAACCCGGCTAATAATGCCTGTTTGCCGGATGGCCCGTGCGCATCCGTGGTACTGTGTGTGTGTGAGTGACTCCGCGTGTGGAGGAGGTGGTGTGCGTCCCATTAGACCTTTGACTGACCTATTTCAGACAACTGTCCTTTTAGCCTGCGTGTGTCTCCGCGTGTGTTTTTCGGAGGAAAGAGAAGGGCGGCACACCGCGCATGTGTTTGTCACAGGACTTGTCTCTTATCTTCGGGTGAAATTGGGCCAGCCTTTGTTCCAGATGGGTTTGCCGTGTGCTGGTTCGGCCTTGTTTTTGTCCGGGATCCACTGTTGCGCGGCGTGTAACCCATCCTTTTTTCTTTTTTTCTCGACATGTGGCCCATTTCTAACGGCGGAGAGCTTCGCCCATATCAGATGCTGTCTTACGTGAACATTGCCCTCTCTGTTTGGGAATTGAAGAGCCCCTGCAGGGGATCCCAGGGAGCTTTTCAGACACGAACACACGTCGTTGTCGTCGTCTATTGTGAAACCGCAGTCGCCACGTGGTCGCCCTACCTTCCGGCGGTGCCCGTTCGCAACGTGCTGCATCTTTACCGCTTCGGCTCTCGAGTGAGAAAATACTGATGCTCTCCCCAGTGTTATTGTTCTCAGTCGGCCGCTGGCTACAGAACGCTGAAAAACACTGCGGTGCGCCAGAGAAAGGGCAACAGTGGTCTTTGTTTTCATTTTGTCTGGCTTTTGTTTTGTCTACTCCTTTTTGCTTACGTTTGATGTCGAGTGGCTGGTGGTTGGTGGCCGCTGGCTGAGGCACCTGGAGCTTGCCAACAGTCGGTCTTGTCATCCGGCCCGGGTTCCCTGTCATCTCGGGTCATGCCACCCGGGCGAGGGTTAACCCGCCCTGGTGGAGCGCGGGTCACATGAGGCCAGAAACACACACTGGGAGGGCGTGGGTTACAGGATCGGTCACGACATTTGTTGATCCTGGTAATCCCTCGTGGCGGGCATTTATCATGTGGTGGAATTATCCAAACGTATTTTTAAAAAGACGTGCCGTCAAGTCACATTGTCAGCTGCACAAAATGACATTCCCATGCGTGTCCTGCTTCCGTTGACGTTGGTTTTGAGGCCCTTCTCGTGCCCAGGCCACTAAACGCTCGGCTAAGCATAGCCTTGTCGGTAGTGTTGTTATTTATTGAAGTCCGGTTCCTGTGTAGTAGACCGGCCTTGCTCCGCTGAAGACTAACAGTTCTGGATTGTAAAAGTTCCCTAAAACCCACTCATTATTTAAAATGCAGCTCCAGTCAAGAATAAAAAAGTTAAAGGAGTTGCGGTGAGGTTTTCAGACTTTTTTCAGTGATTGTGAAATTGAGTTTTCTCTGCAGTGCAGGTTGGTTCAGTGCTGTTGCATTTACGTCAGGCTTTCGTGCCCGGGAGGCTTTAAATGTTGTCTGCCTCTGAAACGAGGTGTACTGTTAATGAAGTGCGAGGAATTTTCTTTTGACTAGTAGGCTCACAAAAAAAAAACAACGACCAAGCGCTGAGGATGACATGCGCCTTCTGTTTTGAGTTTTACAGATGAAGTCATTTGATTCGTAGGTGATTTGGAAAATCAGGCTTTGCACCGAGGCCATTTCCTTTAGGATAAGCTCAGATAAGGAAGTCCGTCCATGGTGCTAATGATCAATGTGATAGGAAAGTATTTGTCCAAGATCTTAATGAAAATCCAGTTTGAAACGATAAAATAAACGATAGCACTTCTGTATCGAAATCATTTTGCATTGCTTCCTCGCGTAGGGTGTTCCATTTTTGGAAGGACATTTTGTTTTGTTTTGTTGTGGCATCTTCGAGTTGCCAGGCATTTCTTTGATTGCATGCCCTGGCTGAATTCGCCTGACACAGAGTGAAACAGTCGGGGTGAGGTCTTCGAGAGTTTGCCAAGACGAAGGCACTTTGATCTGCTCGTCAAGAGAGCTCATCTCTCAACGGCGTAATACCAAGAAAAACTTGTTGTGCCACTGTGCTCTGCTGCTATAAAGAGACCTGCAGCCAATGTGAAGTTTTTACATGTTTCAGTGCAGTAATGTGACGATGGCTTCTTGAAAAAATAAAAATAAATAAATTACAGTTTATAATTCCAATACAGGAAATGTAAGAATTCCAATTGGCCACAAACGCTCTTAAAATCCCACATTCCCCCGTGTACTTGCTGCTTAAATAGAGCTTTATTATTATTATATTATATTTTATCACACAGCCCTGCCAGAATTCAAAGCATTTCCTCTTGGTAAACATGCAATACATTCATTTCATCGATTAGTCAAACGTTGTTATTGTGGAAGACAATGCCATGTTTTCCGGGGTGAGGCTCATTATCCGTGTGACACAATTCCGGTAAGTGGCTGTGTGTTTGTGCGCGAACAATCAAACAAACTTGATTTATGGATGGCGTGGATGGCTCAATTACCACAGGTTAATCTTTTTCAAACAATTGAGGGAATTTCTGATTTACCTTGTCTGTCACTGTGAGACACTGGTGTCAATAGCAAAGGCACCGCAACCATCTGGCAATAGAGCGGCCGCACCTCAAGGTCATTAAAAACAAAGTAGTTACTGTATGCGTTTGGTCTCAGCTTTTATCTCTAAACATTACAGGCAATGGGCAGTCATTGGACACTGATTTCCCACGACGCGTTTAAATCCAGAGAATCCATTCATTTATTTTCATTTATTCTTGGTAAAATGATTTAGTGGCGCTTGAATTACTTACGAGCCATAAAAAAAAAAATGTTGCTGATTCATTTTCTTTTAATTAAGACACGTATCGACCGCTTTCTCTCGTGCGTTATCTGCGGTGAGGTTCTGTTTTTGCCCTCCCGACCAGCATACTGAGGCAGGTTCAGGCATCCCTGAGTGGAGAAGGCGTGGTGCTGTGTTGTGTGTATGTTTGTTTCGGTACTTTGGACAGTGTAGAAACTAGTGTTACAAGTTGACAAGTTCGGAAACAGGATATTTCTTTGAAATATGGCTTCTGTACTAGAGCTTACATTGTGAGAATTGAGTTTCAGTCAAGGTGATTCCTGTTTTTCTGACAGTCAAGAGCCACCGTTTATTGTTCGCCCCAACAATTGCCGAATGAATTCAAAAAACGGAAAGATTTTGAACCGATGATCCAGCACTACAAAGGTATGAAGTGCATGTGTGTGAAATTAGCATTTTGGCCTCATTACTCCAGGCCTGTGAATCTAAAAATGATCGCCATACATTCCAGATTATTTTCGACCAACGGTGGAATGAATCCTTTTGGAATTGCATGCATCACTGTGTGAGCAGGTTAAGCTTTCTCATGGGGCGAAAGGTAACTTTCAACCATTTATAAACGAAAGGAACAAACGCTTTGACCATCAGTTTCAGTCTGCTAACTCTGTATAGTTTGAAGGACTGGCATCTGTTTAATATCTCCCCATATTCCAAATACTAGATCTGTCGTCACGCGGTGAAGAGGGCAGGGGGCACACCTTGTAATCCCATTCTGACCTCTGACCTCCTTATAGCTCCGCCCCCAGCCGCCCCTCGGGTGAAATACCTGACTGCAGTGGTGTGAGGGGAAACGCTCAGACAGAAACTAGAGAGCGGGGCCGAGGGACGTCAGGTAGATCTAATCTTTCAGACTCCCTTTTTGAAACGGCTCCTCTCCTCTCTCAACGCGGCCGGGGTTAAATCAGCCGGGGCCATTAGGGAATTAAAGGTATTGATTACGCAGCCAGTTGGTTGTGTAGAATGTTTGCTAATGAGAACAAGTAGAAGCCCTTGTGTCGCGCTTGTCTCGGGGAGAGGGAGGAGATGAATAGCAGGTCAACCGAATTAGTGCTCAGGAATGCCAAATGATGTCCAGCGGGTCTCTGCACACACGCAATTCATATTATGTTGTCCTATGTGGTTCCGCTAATGTTCAAGGTGCATGCGGTTGTTGTTGTGTGCTCAATTTGAAAGCATTGATTCACGTTGACTTTTATTTGTGGAGAGTAAGACCTGGACCTAACACCAGGGGTGTCACATGCTCGGAATAGTAGTAGGCTCACAAGTATTCCGATTTTTAGCTGCTACACTGTTTATCATGTACTCCATCATAATGTGTTTTTAATGAATGGGAGCATTTTCTAATAAGCACTTTTTACTATTTTACTAATTGAGTGAGTTAGAGGGGGAATGAAAACCATCTGTTTTCAAAGTTGTGATTTGTCCGTCCATTTATGATATTTACGGGAGATTAATACTCTCCGTGACCACACCTTTTGTCCTTACCTGATTGATTTGTGTTGCATATGAAGCAAAGGTCATGTATTCTCCACATGTGGTTTGCCGGGACATCCTGCCTCAGTGCAGGAAGTCCATCTCCCTGAATGTGAGCGATGAAATAAATGGACGGTGGGGGAGGGGGGTCACAAGGTGTCCGCTCAACTTCTTATTTCCCGGGGCCGCCCTGATATCGGGCCCCCTGTGATTCCTCAGGACAGGAAGCTATTTGGGTTGTCAGGGGAGGTAGCGTGATGCGCTGTGG
Organism: Colistium nudipinnis; assembly: GCA_016785305.1. Lineage (NCBI taxonomy): Eukaryota > Metazoa > Chordata > Actinopteri > Pleuronectiformes > Rhombosoleidae > Colistium > Colistium nudipinnis. The sequence continues at coordinate 20,728 of JAFBJU010026063.1, read as the reverse complement.
CGGCCATTTTTCATCTCTTCCCCCTTCATTGTTCAGCCGGGTCTCTGAGAAGGCACTAATTATTCATTTAAAGCTCCGACTCTTCCCTCTTCCCTCTAATTAGGCGGTTAGTCCCTCTCCCAGGGCCCCGGGTGGAGGCATTGATCTCCTCCATCTCAATCTTGTTGCTAGACTGCCTCCACCACACACACACACACACTCAGACACAGGCCAGCAGTGTGTTTTGAACATCCCTCAAGCAAATTCAGTCTGTTAGAGACAAATACTTCTCTCATTCTGTCCAATAATAAGTCCCTTATTGTCAAACTGTAAACTGTTCCCATTCACAAGCTGGAAAAGGTACGGTCTCCGTTGAAAAAAGCAAAGCCTAAAAACCGAGCCCAAACACATAATGGCAACTCCGATATCCTTCCAAAAAATACCGAGTCCAGAAATGCAATGTCCTTCGGGGGGGGGGGGGGTGTTTGACATATCACGGGGGGGGGGGGGTGTTTGACATATCACTCGGCTCTTCTTTTGTTTCTCACAAGCTGTGGCACAGTCGACAAAAACTAATCACAGGCCTGATGAAATGCGGCAGCTGTATTTGTTTATGTATTGAGTACTGCAGTACAAAAGGGGTAATGCATGGGGCCGGGACACAATGAAAGGGAGACGGCGCGAGGAATAAAAGCAGAGGGGAGGGGTGGGGGGTGGGGGGGGCCCGTAAACACAGAGTGAAATAAGTGTTGTGTCCTTGCTTTGTCATAGCATTGTTGGGAAGGCAGTGCGCGTTGGTGGAGGTGCGGGTTTTCTCATTGTGTGCGTCGGATTCAGCTGGCAGTGTTCGAGTGTTCCGAAGGGCTTCAGCATACCTGTGTTTTAAATTACTCGAATGGAGCCTTTTAGCGCTTGAGGAATGCGCTTTCAAAGGCCTCCTCGAATTTTTCTGGTTTCAGTGTAGTCGGATGATATTTCAGCGGATTTTCACATGCCGATATCGAGATCATATTATCAGAGATTCCCCTGTTTGTAGATGCCATTTGCCATTTTTTATTTATTTCCTTCTTTGCTTGGGGCGATACCAATCCAAATGCCAAACTCAGCGTGAGAAATGTAATCATTGAAAGGGAAGAAAAAAAAAGGTTGTGTGTTTATGCTCCGAGGTTCATTTGTAAACAGGATACATACTATTATGTTCATGCATGTCGAAGAAAGGGCTGTCCGACCAAAATGTCACTGCAGAGCGAGATGAAGCGCTGTAGTTTCACGCTGGTGCTCCAGAACTGACGCATAAAGTATTGCATGTGTTTTCTCTCTTCGGTGCGAGATATAGTTGTGTGTGTGCGGTGCAGCTGGTCGGTGCCCAAATTGTTTATGAGCGAAAGTTTCGTCTTTGAACCTATTGCCCAACATCTGCAGCAGTTCAGTTTACCTCATAATGAGCCTCTCCGCGGCCTGAATGTATATGAAATCAAAGCGGTAACTATCTATGACTGTCAATATTTATCAATATGTTATGGTAATATTTTAGATGAATGGTTGAGTTTCAAAAGAAAATCACCAGTCGGGAACCCCGAAGCTCTTCCGTTTACCGTCATGCGTGATGAATACAACTATTGTATTGAATGGCATCTTTGCCTAATCTACAATGGAAATAATTTGCTAAAAAACAACAAGAGCATTTATTTGAAAGCAAAGAGATTATTCTGGAACCCTCATGCATTTTTTTCCACGGCCGCATTCATTCATAGCATAGAGACCCCACGCCATGGCCTACAGAGTGGCAGCATCAGACGGTCGCATGATCTGCGGGCGCCGTCAGGAGCCCTCCTCCTTGACCTTTTGTGTTCCCACATCCAGCACTGACAGGCCCCCTCTGTGTTTCCTCCTTGTGTGAACAAACAAGCAACTAAATGGATCAAAATCACCCGACCAGTGATTTTAAATGTGGTGTTAAATAAAATTATGCGAATAAGGTGTTTTGAATCATAAATATATGTCTGGGCTACAGACACATTTGGGTTGTTTGCCCAGCTCTAACTCTGGTGCTTAATACAATATATTTTCTATCATTTTATTATTATTATTTATTTTATTATTTTTTTTATTACAGGCTCCGGTATCTAAATTTTTACTGTCATCATACGTTGTCGGACTGTGAGAATCGTTTTTCTCCACCCTTGGTGTTTTAACCGTGATTATGAAGCAGGGACTTTGAAGATTCTTTGTTCCTTAAGGTTAAGTTCCCCTCTCTCTCTTTTTCCCCTCTCGCTCTCTTCCTCGCCTCATCTTTCAGTTTAAATTATCTGGCACATTATTGGTGGTGTGGATGCAAGCCGAGCGGAGTCTGGCAGTTCGGAGTAAATCTGTTTTGAAAAGAGAGAGACTCCCAGAGTCCTACGATAAACAACAGCCCCCCCCCCGTAAATTTCTTTTACTCCTTCGCCTCCAGATATCATAGGAATTTATAACTGTAATTATGTTTCCCCTAATAACATGTTTGCCCACCCCCACCCCGCTCCCCAACCTACTTGCATGCTCTCCGTGCCAAGTGCACTTGCTAAAGCCTGCTGTGAATGTTTGATGTGTTGTTTGTTATATCCCTGTGTATTGTTCCCCTTACCCTTCGCGCTGATGTGTTTTGGGTTGGCGTCGTTGTTGTTGTGTCTGCTGCGTCGACAGAGGTGTCTCCTGTTCCCTGCGAGATAGACACCCGTGTATTTTTTTATTTAATTTTTTTTATTCCCTGCCGCCTCCTGTCTGCGTCGCGCTGCGTTGCATTGTGGGAAAGCTATCTGACGGCACTTTTCCCAGCTAAAGTCGTGTTGAATCTGGCTGCGGTCAAGTCTTGTTTAGCTCTTTTTGTCTTTATTTATTTATTGAATTTTTTCTTTTTAAACTTTGTGGGAGTCCCCTCCCTCCCTCTGTGATCTCCTGAGGTTTTCAGAGGTCTGGTCTGGGCCCCGACTAGAGAATTTATGCACCTTGTGTTTCCTTCATTTCGCCCCGCTGGCTGGTAAAAGTCTAAATTCCACCAGCAGCTTTGAAGTGCTTTAAGTGTGTTTGTGTGTGTATTTTTTTTTCTTTTATTGTACATGAAGCTATTTGTACTTGTTGCACCTGCAAGGCAGATGTGTTTTAAGAAACAACGCTTTGCTTAGGAGCCGTCATGCAAGCACACTTTTTTATTTTTTACTTTTTTTTAAGTTGGTCCTAAACTCCACCTCCAGCTCCGAAACGAACCTCCAGCAACTCGGTGAGATATGATCCCACCACCTGTTGCTGTACAGCGAGCGCTTCGCGGCGCCTGGGACAAAAAGACGACAAAGACGGATAAATCGACTGTAGTCTGCAATCTTCTTGTCAAAGCAATAGTGAGGAAGAGCGCTGCAGCCCTTTAATCTGGCTGCTGGGCCCTGCAGTGGCATTTTTCTCCTCCGCTTTTCAAAAGCTCCATTGAAGTGGTACCTGCCTCGCCGTGTTCGGTGGGAGGTTTGCTGGTTCCCCACCGGGTGTTTATCTCTCGTCTCGTCTCTGTTTACCTCTCACACGCTTCACTGGGATGAATCTAGTGTATAGTGTTTATTTATATATATATAAAAATGCTGTTACAGCAGCCCTCTCACCCTGGATGAAGTGTTGAATATGAAGTGCCTTGGACATTTTTATTGCCGTCATGTTTGCCTTTAACCTGTCGTATAACTCAGGCCGTAACTCCGTAGGTGCACGGTGTCATGGAGGCTCGCTAAATCATTCAAACAGCCGCATGAATCCCTCTTCCACTTTTCCAGCTCAGGTTTGAATGTGGCGCCGATTCATCACTGCTGCGAAGGGGCCTTTGTCTTCGAGCCGGGAGTCACATCTGACAAACACGGTTTTTGCATGGTAGCCAAGCGTAGCCGCAGCCAAATCCTCGCCAGTCGCTTTACGGTCAGCGCACACAGGGAGCGGCTGTTTCTCTCTTCCTGCCAAGACACCCCCCCCCCTCCCCCGCCACCCTTCCCTCCGTACCTTGTCTTTTCCCTTTTGTGTCGGACATTCTTGTGTACAACAATTGCCTTGGAATCTAAAACATGTCGCCCCGCCCCCACACCAAGGCCTTTGTAACTCTCTTTTACATAAACAGAAATAATCTGTAGCATCTCTTGTGTTGTTTAAAGGAGCTCTCATGCCAGCCAAAATATTAACACTCCCCTTCCTGCCAAGACACCCCCCCCCCTCCCCCGCCACCCTTCCCTCCGTACCTTGTCTTTTCCCTTTTGTGTCGGACATTCTTGTGTACAACAATTGCCTTGGAATCTAAAACATGTCGCCCCGCCCCCACACCAAGGCCTTTGTAACTCTCTTTTACATAAACAGAAATAATCTGTAGCATCTCTTGTGTTGTTTAAAGGAGCTCTCATGCCAGCCAAAATATTAACACTGGCAGCAGCTGGCATCCCAAACGCAATGCACATGTGTGGTCTGCGTCAAGGTTACTCCAGTTCGCCAAGGCAGTGTGAGTGACGCTCTGCCACGGCGATGCTGTGAGTCCCGTTTTCAGTGGCAAACCCAATACAGATAATAATTAAAAAAAAAAAAAAAAAAAACAGGTTTGTAAAAAAGTAAACTGGTTGTCAGATATTCACTTAAAGTGGAACTCGCCGTCATGGGATGAGCAGACAGCTTTCAACGTTAAACAGATGTTTGTCACACAGCACGTCTAAAGGCTCCCGAGATATTCAGTTCTAGGACAGTGTTGGTGCACAGACTCGGGAGGGGGGGGACAGACTCGGGGGGGGGGGGGGGGAGACAGGACATGCCCTTGTGTGATAAACAACTTCAATGACACAAATCTACAGTACGCTTCTTGATAAATATTTGCGAAACCTGCATCATCCATATTTCTACTCGTGACTTATCTTAAACTGCCGTGGACCTGCATAAAATATATTTTTTTATTTCAATGATTACGATATGCTCCAAATTCAACAGATTAGATTTTCAAGACTGTATGAAATTAGATTTACAACAGGAAGCGTCTACGGTTTGTACTTCATTTAACTTGTAATCGAGTTTGGCCATTTTTGATGCTCGATTACGGACGGGCCAATTTCGAACATTCTCACATGCTTTTGATTTTTTACATCCCCGTTGTGTATCGCAGCAGCACCGACCACTATTTCGGTCACAGCCTTTGCTCTTGTCTTCTCGGTCTCCTCCGAACCAGCGCTTTTGTACCGACAACCAATTTCAACCATTCTTAACAGCTTTGAGCGGGAGACTGTTCATACGTGCCGTGGAAATGACTCTCAGATTGCCCATTTACTTCTGTTTGCCAAATTAGTTCCACTCCAGAAGTGAAACAAGAGTAAGCCTGTCTGAATTGTAATTTATAACCCATCAGAAAGTGGGATACTGTAATTTGACTGGCTGTAAGCTTTGTTGGCACTTCCTGAGCTATTAGCTTGGTGGATGTTTTCGTGTGCTCTGGGTTTTTTTGAAGAATTGAATGATATGTGAGGAATCCGCAGCGGATTAATGGAGGTGCCTGTCTCGCCTGTGATTTGGAAGATCCATCTTCTTTCTCCCCGTCCATCTGGGGGTGTTGGCCTATTTGTGTCATACATCCCCAAGTGTGACATTTTAATGCTCAGTAGTGGTTGACGCGATCGGATGCAACACCGGTCAAATCCAAGAGTGTGTTGGAAAAAAAAAGGGAAATGAAAACAGATGTATGTAATATATCCCTTTTTGAAAACTTGAGCAAAGTTTTCGGGAGCAGCGTAAAAACAGCGTTTAACACACACACACACATTCACACATATAAAACACTAGATTCCCAATCTGTTGCAGCTTGCTCTCACGTCTGACAAATGACATTTTCTAGATTCCAGCTCTCTCTCTCTCTCTCTCTCTCTCTCTCTCTCACAACGACTCAAATATCTGTTTCCCCCTTTCACCCCCCTTTTGTCTCCTCTCTCATCCTCTTCATTTTTCTTCCAAGGCCAAATTGTTGGCTCGCCAATTGGAAAATCACACCAAAGCAAACACAGAATGGAATATTTGTGAAGGGGTGTCATCGTAGATTGGTCTTTTGGAGGGTGCAGGTTTGTGATCATAAAACTTAGAAAACTCAGATGAGGCCATGATATGAAAAAAAAAAAAATGTGATCTTACCACAACTGCTACCGCAACAATCCAGGCAGACAGCTGGACTGGAGAATCTCAATGAAAGGGACCGCCCCCGTTATACTTGTACAGGAAATGCTAATAGCCAGCATGTGATGTGAGTTGTGTATCTCATCTTTTTTTTTTTTGTTAACAATCTCTTTTCTTGTCTCCGCAGTGCCTGGAAACTTGGGCTGCTTCAAAGACAGCGGCGACCCGCCCACCCTGTCGGGTACCAGCGAGACCTCCAACAAGCTCACCATCCAAAACTGCATCAGCTTCTGCAGGAAGCAGAGATACAAGGTAAGATTTGAACGTAGAAATGCAGACATGGACACAGGGAGAGAAAACAAAGAAACCTGTGATCCTCTTTGAGATATGGAGTATTATGTTTTAACTCCAAATTCAAAACGCCAAAACTGAAAAATAAAAGAGAGGACTGGTCGTGTGCTCAAATGTCCCCTGGCTCGCTCCCATCATTTCAAAAAATGGACCTGAGCCGAGGTCCTACAATAAACGAGATTTTATGTAAATCACCGTGATGTGGAGAGCATTCTGCATCCCCTTAATTTATCCATCAAATGTCTTTTTTTTTTTTTTCCAAACCAACCAGTGGATGCTAAATCAGGGCTGACAGCTGGAAATGAACGGGGGTACGAGCCCTAATAGCTACTTCCTCTTCAGCTCGTTTTGTCTCATCTCCGTATATCTGGCATGCCATTATTCCAGCTATAAACAGAGCCAGGTGTTCAGTTTGGGTCTCGGCAGATCCGGTTCAGCATCGGTCTGTATTGACAGGTAGTGACAGCCCCCCACCCCCCCCCCCCCCCCCTCCCCTCACTTCAGCAGCTGCTTCAGGACGGGTTGGCAGATTGGCATCGTCTGTCTGCCTACACTGTCACTGTCCGTTAAAGGCGCGTGTGAAGCGTCAGCGCGCGGATGCGTGGATCCCATGTGACTTTTTTTTTTTTTTTTTTGGACAAAGAGCGTGTCTGACGGGGGGCACGGCGATTCTTCGCCGGTTCGCTCCGTCAGAAAATATTCACACCGGCGCGCTCCAGCCGTTAATTCGTCAGCTAGAAGAACGCAAGGGAGGAGGCCAGGGCGCCTGAATTCCTGTTCCATGAGACGCCCGAGTGGGAAACGACGCGGTACCTTCGTGCGAATTCGTTTCGGGGGCCTGGAAATTGGACAATGCCGTCCTTTTGAAATGAAGGGACAATAGACCTTTTGAGCACGAGCAGCCAATGGTGGCGAGGTCAAGACGTGTGAAGGTTTTTTTTTTTGTTTTTTTGCTGCTTTGACGTGTTTACTCACAGTTTGGATTTGAAAGATGGATAGGCTGTAACATTTCTTCTCTACTATTCTTTGTGTATTAAAAAAAAAACACTCACTCTAATCAACTGAGTTCTACCAGACCATCAGATTATAGAATCATGAACAGTTAGGGCACTTCAGGTCCATTTTACAAAAAGGGAAGGAGGTAACGGTTGATGAATTGTTGGCGCAATTTGACATAAAACTCGTATGATATACAATCTATAAAACAGCTTTTATTTGAATCAGTTGTGTATTGCGCAAAATCATTTTATTTTAGTGAAAAACTGCATGTCATCGGTGATTGCAAGTAACGGTTGGTCATTTTGGATGTCTCCGCGAGAAAGAGAGAGCAAAGTTAGCGTCCCTCCCCACCGACACGTTCTCTCAATCATTGTGTTTTTGTCTGTCGCGTTTTGAGTAGCATTATGGGAGACTTTGCTTCAAGTTGTTCTTGAATACATTTGCCTGGCTTCTTTTGTGTTTTGCAGCTCGCCGGCATGGAGTCCGGATATGCCTGTTTCTGTGGCAACGAGGTGGATCTGCGCGACCACGGCGAGTCGCCCAGCATGGAGTGCAACCACGTTTGCTTCGGCGACCACACCCAGCCCTGCGGGGGAGACGGCTGGGTCATCATCTTCGACAGTGAGTGTTGTCGACTGTCACACTGTGTGCGATTACGCTAACGTTCCGTAGCTGGGCGGGTTCTGAAATAAATGAGACCTTTCCTCCGAAAAAGAGAACAAAGTTTATGTCCAAAGTTCCCGTGTTTGCGATGCTCACAGTCGAAAGCAATTAGGCCTGCAGCATTTCCCAATCTGGCATAGATATTTTATATGTTACAATTCTTTACATGTTACCTACCTGTTGCCTGGACTAAAGTACAGCTTTTGAGCGTGAGATTCCAATAGTTATAAATATTCAATGTTTATTATATTATTCTTAACCATTTTTGAAGTATATCAAGTAATATCATATACCATCTTTTTGGTTTTATTCCCAAAATCAAAGCTCCGGGACTTTTATTTATATTGAGCCAAGCTTATCTTTCTTTGGTCGACTACATTTCTAAGCATTATCCTCTTATTTTAGTCCATATATAGGTATAGGTATATGACTATATCACAGTCCATTTTCTCCTCTTCCTTCCAGCACGAGTAGGGGCCTGTGGTGGGAACTATAGCTCTCCATCGGGAGTGATCTATTCCCCCGACTTCCCCGACAAGTACGGGGCCGGCCGTGTCTGCTACTGGACCATCCAGGTCCCCGGGGCCTCCTCCATCCTCTTCAACTTCACCTTCTTCGACATTTCCGATCAGACCGACATGGTGGAGCTGCTGGACGGCAACACCAACCAGGTGCTGGCCCGCTTTGACTGGCGCAGCCCGCCGCGGGAGCTCGTGAACGTCACCGGGGACTTCGTCATCCTCTACTTCTACTCGGACCGTACAAACCAGGCCCAGGGTTTCGCTCTGCTCTACCAGGGTAAGGATTCACGGGGCTATCCAGGCATTTCATGAACATGAAAGGCGGAACTTTGTTAAAAAATGCAGAGCAGTGCTGGGAGTATTTATTCCCAGTAGTTACACCTTGTCCAAATTTCGTAACCTCCTCACACCCACCAAGAGCCACATTCGAATGATCTGGTCTCCATGGGAGAGTTTTGCATTGCAGCCGCCCCCCCCCCCCCCCCCCCCCCCCCCCCCCCCCTGCGTGTCGGCCCTGTAAAACAGTTGTCACACCACCGGCAGGCCCTTTTCTCTTTTCATTTGCTAGTCAATGTCTCACAGCCCCGGGTGATAATGCGTATTTAAATAATGTTTTTTTGTTTTTTCCCGGAACTCACTCTCTTATCAACCTGCAGCAGGCTGCTCAGTCCTCCGGAGCGCATTCCTCTGTGAACCGCTTCGGCAAGTTTTTTATTTATTTTTTATGCCACCTACTTACAAAATAATGTGATACTATGCATCTTGCCCTCGGATGTCGGGATTTCACTTTAGAGCAGACATAGCTGAGTGCACAGAAAGTATTAAAAAGAAAAAAAAATCACAGTATATAATGTTATCTCTCCAGCCAAATGTGGAAAAGGTATATCTGTCTGCCATCTTTATTTATTTTTTTTATCAAATCTTATCGAGTCTCTGAGCGAATACTGAATGAATTCCTGGAGACACGAGGTAGGCACAAAACCGGAAATAATTCGGTGCAGGTGACATTCAAGCTCGCAGCATGCTACAGTGAGAGGCAATCGGTCCTCACTCCTCCCTCTCTGCCTCAGTTTGTAATGCCAGGTCATTTTCGTCACCCTGTGGTCTTACAATAACAAAAAATGTCACAGGCTCCGAATCCCGTGACCTCCAGACAGGCACAATCTTCTCTGCTCAAGTGTTGGACCTTGTTCTGCGTGAGGCATCGTGTAGCCAAGAAATGGAATCTGTGGGAAAAGTTACAGCTTCTGGTACACAAATAAAAAAAAAAAGCGAGAGACCCCACTGGGGGACGAGGACACATTTGGGCTGAGCATCAGCACTGATAAATATCGTAAACTTTAGTATCTCCTCAGTGGCGGAGCGAGCAGTTGAAACGGGTCATTTCAGAATAAGTGCTCGCAGATGACAATGGCAGAGCGTTTCGGCTAAGCACGACTTTGATGCATTGGTATTTTGTTTGCAAATGGGGAACATGTGGGAATACGCAGTCAGGTCGAGCTGTTATGTGAAAAGAAACATCCAGCCACCATTTGTGGAAAACTGGGAAAAGGCCTGGATCCAATGGTGTGTAGACGCAGTTTGAGGGGTTTTTGACAGAATTGCTGGATTTTGTCATTTCATATTGTGGACGGATAGATAGATAGATTCAGACGTTTACAAATCCGTTCGTAGTGTGACAGGAGAATAGCACGATGTCTCTGTTGTAGATCACAGATAGCTGATCCATCGCCGCGCGTGTTAAGATGTTAAAGTGTGAGACATTCCACATTTTGCCCGAAGCGGCGTTTCAGCGGGCGTAGGAGGGGGGAAAAAAAAAAAAAAAAATCTCAAAATCTCCAAATAAATCACATCTATGTTTAGGGGGGAGAAAATGAAAGGCGGCGGAGATCTTTTTTTAGGGCACAGCTCTCCTCCGGGAACTCATAAATGAGCCGAAATAGTCCCCGATCTCTGGCACTGTGGTTTTATGAAGCAAAACTCTGCCCATCTGGTGCCGTGTGCAGGTCGAAACAGAAATGACTGCAAATCTAACTCCACCGCAGAGCCCATGTGTTTCTCCACAAACGCAGGCGGTACTAAATGGCCACTCGTGACCCTGCTGTATATACTTTCAGCGGCCATGATCAACACAACATATCCTGTGACTGTGTGTGTATGTGCGCTTCGGTGCGCCGGGCCTGTTTACCCACAGGAATGATTAAAGGGGGCGTTAGGGGATCTGCGTCATCAACTTGTAGAAATCACTCAGCTTTTCCTCTTTTTTTTTTTTATGCGTGTGTGTGTGTGTGTGTGTCACAGGATCGTCTGTGACACACGAAATGACATTTGCAAATGCCAGTGGCTCAATATATAATATAATTTGGCTCCAAACGAGTGCCTGAAATCTAAGCTCCCGAGAAAGAAGCGGCACCCATCCGCGACAAAGGTCTGCTTGGGCCCTAAGGCGGCTCAATTATTGATTTTCAAGTTGCGGAGATTCAAATCAAAAATATAACGTGTGTGTGTGTGCCCTGATGGCACGAGAAAACAACTTTCCCCTGTAGGAACCTGTGTCCTTTTTGTTTCGTTCCTCCAGCGATTGGAAGCCAGGACACCCGAGTCATGGAGGGCGAGGGAGACGAGGAGGACGAAGGAGACGACGTCTCCAGCACGGCCGGCCCACAGTTGGCCGGCGGGGGCGGCGTCACCGAGCGATCCAACAGCACCTCCAACGGCCGCTCCTCCCAGATCCTCTACGTGATCACGTCCAGCCCCGGTAAACCGGAGCACAACATGCCAGGTCAGTGGGCTGGACGCGGCGAGACCACCGGCCACAGCGCTAGTATGTTAACACCCCCGGACACACCGCATGTACCGCACCTGTCCTTTATTTGTATTTCTTTTTTGAGCTCTCTCCTGACGAGAGCTCCCGTTCAGCATGACCTGCTTTCTGTGAACGTACGCGAGTCATCTGGGACGCTTCTGGAATCTCTGGCTCACAGTGACTTCCTGTGATCATGCGTGGAAGTAATGCCATGTGACTCTCTGCTTTGTTTGGTTTTTCCCCCCACATGTCAGTGACTGATAATCAAAGCTTCTCAGGGTCTCCCTGCTGATCACAATCAGGCCTCTTGTCACAGCCACTCTGGACGCACTGACATGTTCTGTTCTTTTTCCTCTCTTTATTATTATTATTTTTTTCAACTTCCCTCAAACATTATTGTTTCCAAACTTTGAGCGCTCTCGTCTCGGAGGGGCCTATCTGATGTGTTTCTCAAGCGGAGGGGAACAGATGTGCGCCGATAATGCATCACCGTTCCTTTGACAATTCGCTGGCGGAACACCCGCTCACAGGTGGCGTGCCAGCGCGGCTTCAATAACTCTCTGCCTGCGAAAATCCTTCCTTCGTCTGCCTGGGTTTTGTCTTTTTTGGCTTACCGACCCCTCTGACGCGCCCTAACGTGCGTTCCTCCCTCTCCTCTCCGCAGTGTGGACCATCTACGCGCTGGCGGCCCTGCTCATCCTGACCGTCATAGCCATGGTGGCGAAGCTGCTGCTTCACATCACAGTCAAGTAAGCGCACGAGAATGCCTGCGCTGCGTTCAGCCAAGCGTCAAATGCCAAAGCGCTCGTCTGCAGTATTGTGTTTCGTGCGTGTCATATTGGGGAAAAGATGAAAAAAACCATTGTTATTTTAAAGTCCCTCCGTGCGCGGAACTTTTAGGCGCTTACAACATCTTGACAAATTCCTCTTTTGTTTGGAGAGCGTCCCAGTGCGAGTTAGTGTTGTTGTGTTACTTTCAGTTCATTAAAGATTAATTGGAGCCAGTCAAACGATCCTGCGCGCCCTGCCAACCGGTGGTCGCAACATGCTCGCTCCACTCCACGGCTTTGGTTTTCATCCTCAAATCGAACAAAACGTTACTGTAATCATTTGCCCGGTCGGCCGCAGTTTTCTTTGTTGACACAGCTGAATTGAAATGCCAAAGCCAGATATTCCCCAGTCTTACACAGGTGGGAATTTCCGAAATACACTTGCAGCCGTAAAATTTAGTTGGGGTGCTGGTTTGGCAATTTGGAGGAGTTTGAATAAAATAAAGCTCTGGCCACACTTGGGAGAGTGTGGACAATAATGAAATATTTTCGGTGATTAGTTCAAAGAGTCTAACACATTCTAAGTACACCATGTATTTAATTATTTTTAAATTTATTTCAATCAAAAATATCTTTATTTTTGGATTTTTCTCGCGAATGGTTGTTTGCTTACAGACAACATATGTATGTATGTAACTCTCTATTTCCCCCTTTTCATTTATTCTGATTTTCCCCTCGCAGGTCTCCCAACATCCCGACAGTCAGCGGGTCAGACAGCTGCAGCCAGAGCACGGCGGCCTCCGAGCCGTGGATCATCCTCTACCGACCCTCCACCATCTCCCTCTTCAAGAAGAAGCTAAAGAACCACCACGGCGACCTCAGCCCCCTCGTGGGCAACTAGCACCGCCGCTGTGCTCCACCGTTAACCAAACGCCACCGCCACCACCCGTTATTCTCCACAAGGGGCCATCGGAGGCCAGGCCCCCCCCCCCCCCCCCCCTCCCCGGACAATGAAACTCTGTGACGCGCTATGTTAATGAGCCAACTATCGAGTGGGGGTAAAGACAACGACTGAGTGACTGCTAGTAAACGGTCCGTGGGCCAGAGTGGCCGGGCCCCTCCCACGGAAGAGGAGAGGAACACGCGGGGCCGTCAGTGACCTCAGGAGAGGAGGAGGAGGAGGAGGAGGAGGAGGAGGAGGAGGAGGAGGGGAGGAGGGGAGCAGGGGATCGGCCCGGAGGAAAATCTGCAGCTCTGACCACGATACGAGGAGGACGTTCTTGTTCCTGTGGATGTTTGTGCTGTTCTGCAAGGCTCCATTTCACTCACCCACCGGATGTCCCCAGCCATCACCTCCAAAAAACAAACAAAAAAAAAAAAACCCTCCAGACTGCAGGCCCACCGGTGCGAATGCAACACAACACAGCCAGGTGCAGAGGAAGGACTGACGTCGCCGTGTCCTCCCCCGGTGCTTCAGTGTCACGGTGGAAATCAAATCGTCGTCCGTTTCAAGGAGAGGATACACAAAGCGTGAGAGTTGATACACTCACACACACACTGTTGGCTGTTACCCTTTAACAGTCTCACACGAAAACTATGATCCTCCCATACAAACAGTTGGGGTTTGTGTGTGTGTGTGTCCCCCCCCCCCATCTCTGACTCTTTTGTGCCAACAACGCTGTCTCTTTCCGATGCATTTTTTTTACACAAAAAAGCCGTTTTCTGAGGAACGGGACGCGGAAATGTCACCCAGCGCAGCACTTTGGGGCTGAATCACTCGCGGTGAAATGAAAAGATCAGAGAGAAAGAGCGCGCTCGCCCACGCGTTCGTGTGGAGTCGGGTGGAGAGAAGAAGAAGAAGTAGTTTGGCGGGGGGTGGAGGGGCAGCAGTTTGCTGCCAAACTGCCATTTAGGGAGACTCGGGAAGATCTGAGGTTTTTTTTTCTCCTGGCTCCGTTTGTGGGTGGGAGTCTTTTCCGGTTTGATGGTGTTCAAGTGCCTTATGGATTCCCTCCTCTTCCCTCATCTCGGATTCCTCACATCTGTTTCTTTCACGGAGCGAGTTGGGGTCCTTCACAAACCTCTGCACTTTTGAAAAAACAAAAACAAAATCTGTGTGTGGATGTGGAGCGTTTTATTACCAAAGCGAGATTTCCACAACTTCAACGTAAAGTAAAAAAAAAAAAAAAAGAAAACGATGCCAAATCTTGTACAGTAATTGAAAGCATCAAATGTTCCTCCTTTTTAACCATAGTACACTCAACCGAACACCTCTCCAGACTGGATCTTTTGCATTTTGTTAAATGATGATGATTTGCTTTTTTTTTTTTTCCAAAATGAACATATAGCCTTTTAAAAACAGAGCTCTTTGTGTAGGAACAGACGAGGCTTCAAAAGAAGATGTTTGTTTCTTATTTTTCTGTCTATGCTCTTATGTCTAGTCTTGGACATTTACTGAACATATTGTTCACATTAAGTTGTCTTTTGATTACAAGGGGGGGTAAATATTGTTGTATATTATATAATTCAGTGTGGGAATGATGATATTTATGTCTGCTCTTTCATTTTCCGTCTGGGCAAAGCATTTAAGAAACATCTGAGGGTACTTTTTTTTTTTCATTTTTACTCACTCATCAACTTAGCTCAAAGAGCCATTTTCTTCACACAGTAGTAAATGTCTTAAATTCTAAAAATGTTAAACAGCCTGAAGCTTTGAATGGTCGCCGTTATTTCGGCCCAAAATGTTTCGCTCAAACAACACACCCTGACAGTTGTGTAACCGAAAGTACTGTGCACAAACCTGACGGCAGATTTGAGGTTTTCTGTGCATTGCAATAGGGCCGAACAGCAGCGCACTTACAATTTGTCTACTACCGGCAATAGCAAATCGTACTTCCTGGTTTCAGGGAAGATATATATTTTTTAAAACAGGAAATGTGCAGCAATCCGAGCACTTGAAACAACATTTCACATTTTACACACACTACAGCCCTGCATTCAAGTCACATGTGTAATTTTTGAGTTTTCAAGAAAATGCACATTCTCTTCTCCAATCTGACCTGTTTGTTAAAAATGACAACCGATGCTGCGCGCTCTGCCTGCCTGCCTGCCTGCTAAACTGGAGCTCGTGTTGGTTATTGCAAGACAAGAGCGCATGCCCCTGGGACTTTGATGTTTGGAGCAGACCATGCGTGCAGAGGGTGCGAAGCCGGGGTGCAGAGAGAGTGATGGGAAATCGTGTGTGCGTTCAAATCTAACACAAGCTAACAAAATCTGACAGTTTAAATCTAACAAGGGCAAATGTTTGTTTGGATAACCCGGTGCATTATGTAAACTCCCATCCTGCAGTCAGTTGGAACATTTCACGCCATCTTCTAAGCGGTGGAAGCAGTCTTGTCCCAAATCCGTAGTAGATTCACCGCAAGCCCTGTGGGAAATGATCTGGAGGGCCCAAAACATTGTTTTACATGAAATTGTAAATAGCAAAATAGTGATTTTTTTTTTTTATTTATACAGTAAATTATTGTTTTTTTTGTTTGTATGTGAATGGGATATAATCTATCTTTTGTATAAGTGAAGTATCTTTGTAGTTTAATTTAATGTGTCCTGGTTGCAAAATAAACACTGTATGCATGTTTCTTAAAACGATGTAGCCCTCCTTCTACTGTTCTGCTCCGTCCTTTTACTACGACCCAATTTTATTTTTTTGAATTGAACATAATAATATCAAGCACCTGATTTGCTGAGAAGCATATAGGACAAACATAATCCCATGCGCAGATGCCATTTAAAACCTTTTGGGGCTTTTGAGGGGAAAAGGTACGGTGTGATTTTGTACAAATTGATTCTGCTGCTCTGGCGTTTCCGTGGTGGAACATCCACACCCCCACTTTCAGCCCCCCCCCCCTTTTTTTTTTCCTCTGTGAATCTAAATACTTATCAGATATGTGGAATGACTCCCAGACTGTTCGGAGATGCACAAACACGGAGGGAGGATTTGGAGTGCCATGTGTAACCCATTCCCAGCCACCCACCCCTTCCCTTCCCTGGGTTGAGGTCAAGCATGCAACCTGCACATTTGTGAGTGGGAACAGCAGGAGTCCAGCTTTACAACTGTGAACAAAAAAAAGAAGCAAACATGGAAGCATGTGTAATAGGCTGCAGCGCATGGGTTTGGATGTTTGGACCCGTGATTTATTAAAACAGGAAAGGTGTTTCTTTCATCAAGGTCCTGCTCTGAAACTGTTTATGGGCTAGTTTTTGTTTCTTGGCTGCCGCCTGTGCTGAAGAAGAAGCGCTAAATAGTCCCCTCAAATGTTTGCAAGTGTTTCCAAACAGGCTTCCATGGAAATGCATGGATTTCCTGGAAAATTGCTTGGCTTTAAGGCACCCCCCCAAAAAAAGCAGATCAGGTTGCCTGTGAACCTCAGGTGCCTCTGACTGAAAAAACATCCGACAGAAAAAGTTTAGTGTTTGATGATATGATCTTCATTCGGATGGCCAGTCACCGGGAAATCAGTGAAAGCACAGAGCTGTATATCAGTCAAAGATCAACTTTGGTTCATCTCTTATCGGAACCACGCACATTCCAATACGCCAGACTAATAATAGTGACTTTTTCAGCGATCCTCTCACTCCCTCTACTGGTCCTAAAAATGCTCGAATATGTGTAATGAGGAGGCCCAAAAATACTGAGAAGAACTTCTGGGATGTGTTTCTTTCATACTGTGTAAATTAATTGCAGGAACGTTTTTTTATATCTTCACGAGACACACAGACCCAAAAATGTCACTGAAATGTTGATGAGAGTAAAGTCAAAATGGTGACAGTATTTAATAAAATTGAAATAAAATATTGACCACAGATTCTTATGTGTAGCTTATGTGGTTTTGTAAGCCTCCTGTATTAGTCCTATCATCCATACAACTACATTAAGATATCAATGTGTCAGTCTCCATAGTAGATACTTATCATCATTCCTCTGGCTCCCTGTGAAAAAAAAGCCTTGGCCTTTGGTGTCCCCCACCTTCCCGTCCACCTTTCCCATAGCCAGGGAAAAGAAAGTGGCGTAAGGTGATCACTCTGAACCCACATCGACCAGTGATTAGGGCAACAATGGGACAAAAGCAGGCGGGGTCTGGTTACTGTAAGAACGAGAAAGTGAGAGGAACAATAAATGCCCCTTTCTGCACTCAGGCTAGTGAAGTCAGGTATATTAGGAGAGAGAAATGGTAGAAATAAAGGACCTGGTCTCCCATGATGGACGTGGGGGGATGTGGGGCGGGGGGGGGGTGGAGGGGGGGGGGGGGGGGGGGGGGGGGGGGGGGGGGGGGGGGGGGATCTGTGTGAAAGAGGTTTACTAGCCATGCAGGAACTTGTCTGTTCGGATCATCTTGCTCTGCAATACTGTCGGTGACCTTGGTGTGATTACAGTCACGTGCCCGTTCAGAGGTTTTGGAGTACATGTGGCGGCCTGTTGCTGAAAACGGAAAACTTTGCTTCTGTTATTGTGGATTTTGCCTGTGGAAAGCTGTTTAGATACACCGCTCTCCTAATTCTGCCTTCAGGGTATTTGGCGAGAACTGAAAATAATGTCCAAATGTAAAAAAATATAATAATAATAAAAAATCCTTTCAGCTTTCAGTTTTTTACGTGTAAGGATTTTCTGCTTTCTCTGTGTCCTTTCACTGTTTCATTTCAATACAGGGGCGTTTTAAGCTCAGGTTGTAGAGCTGTTTGATACTACTACTAATCTAGCTGTCACTCAAATTGTCCTGATGTCAAGGTGCGCATGTTGTCCTGCTGGTTGCTTGCCTTGAAATCTAAATTGTAAATGAAATATTTCTTGGCGCGACTGGATTTCTTGGGAACTAGCGCGCCCTACTGGTCAATCCTTTGAATAACATTGAGTGGCCCGCGTGCTTGTGTGCGCCTTAGATGTGCTCAATTAGTGAAACGAGAGACAAGGTGTGTGTTCTGCTAGAAGCGACCAGAAGCCACGTGCAGGAAAAGAGTGGAACATGCGGAGAAGCAGTGCGGCATGAAAGGATTGTGACAACTCCTACATTTCTCTTCAGAAGGCGCAAAAGGTATGTGTTTGTTTCATTTTGCTCGAACAATCATTTGTGTTTGTATATTTATTTCGTGATGACAACATACCAGGACGACGAAATGAACTAAAACTTTTTGGACGGCATGCCACTGCATATCATGACGTTTTATTTGTCAAATGTTGGCTGTCATACTGTACTATGAAGTTTTGATACCGTTTTGGACGACTCTTACGTTCCCATGTAAAGGAAATTGTCTGATTAAAACAAGTGCGCTCCTCAGGCTGTGGCTATTGGTCCTGGATCCTCCAAAGTGACCTGATTGGCTGGGGAACTGCTGTCAATCAGGCCATCAGAAGGACTGAAGAGTGACAACTTCTCTCTCTGCCGGCCCTTGAGTGGCTATGGCTAAGTAAGATTGTTGGCTTGTGAGTTATTTTTTTTATATTAATATATTCTATTATTCATGACAGAAACCACATTTTTTGCCTCCAGTGTCATTCAGGAAGGTCAAAATTGTGAATATTTCTATTATGTCAGGCCAAAGTAGTTTCTACTAAGGACTTACACAATGGGCGCTTTTGTCTAATTTGGGACGTCATACAATACAATGTTTTTTTTAAATTGTTTTTCTCACCGTTTCCAAGTTATTAACACTTTTGTAAAATACTGACTTTTTCACTTTCGCATCTGCCCTATTATTAGGCCCTAACGATGTTACTGTGCAAGTTTCGTGTGTTTTGAAATTTTTGACTTTTTGACATAAGGCTATAGTAAGGCATTTCTTGGTCAATTAAAAAAAAAAAAAAAAAAAAAATTGACGACATGCTATACTATGACGTTTTCACATTTACCCTATTTTAAGGCCCTGCCACTGCTACTGTGCGAGTTTCGTGTGTTTTGAAATTTTTGACTTTTTGGATGTACATAAGGCTATAGTAAGGCGTTTTTTGTCAATTTTTAAAATGTTTGACGACATGCTATACTATGACGTTTTCACTTTTTTCACATAATTTTCACATCTACCCTATTCTTAGGCTCTGCTGATGTTACTGTGCGAGTTTCGAGTGTTTCGAAATTTTTGAGTTTTAGGCCGAACATAAGGCTATAGTAAGGCGTATTTTGTCATTTTTATAAATTTTTAACGACATGCTATACTATGACGTTTTAACTTTTTTCACATAATTTTCACATCTTCGCTATTCTTAGGCTCTGCTGATGTTACTGTGCGAGTTTCGAACATTTTGAATTTTTTGACTTTTTGGCCGAACATAAGGCTATAGTAAGGCGTATTTTGTCATTTTTATCAATTTTTAACGACATGCTATACTATGACGTTTTCACTTTTTTCACATCATTTTCACATCTACGCTATTCGTAGGCTCTGCTGATGTTACTGTGCGAGTTTCGTGTGTTTTGAAATTTTTGACTTTTTGGCCGAACATAAGGCTATAGTAAGGCGTTTTTTGACAATTTTATCCATTTTTGACGACATGCTATACTATGATGTTTTGACTTTTTTCACTTAATTTTCGCACATAGCCTATTTTTAAGCCCTGCCGATGTTACTGTGCGACTTTTGTGTGTTTTTAAATTTTTGACTTTTTGGCCGAACATAAGGCTATAGTAAGGCGATTTTTGTCCATTTTTTCATTTTTTGACGACATGCTATACTATGACGTTTTCACTTTTTTCACATAATTTTCGCACCTAGCATTTTTTTAAGCCCTGCCGATGTTACTGTGCGAGTTTCGAACATTTTGAATTTTTTGACTTTTTGGCCGAACATAAGGCTATAGTAAGGTGTATTTTGTCATTTTTATCAATTTTTAACGACATGCTATACTATGACGTTTTCACTTTTTTCACATAATTTTCGCACCTAGCATATTTTGAAGCCCTGCCGATGTTACTGTGCGAGTTTCGAACATTTTGAATTTTTTGACTTTTTGGCCGAACATAAGGCTATAGTAAGGTGTATTTTGTCATTTTTATCAATTTTTAACGACATGCTATACTATGACGTTTTCACTTTTTTCACATAATTTTCGCACCTAGCATATTTTGAAGCCCTGCCGATGTTACTGTGCGAGTTTCGAACATTTTGAATTTTTTGACTTTTTGGCCGAACATAAGGCTATAGTAAGGTGTATTTTGTCATTTTTATCAATTTTTAACGACATGCTATACTATGACGTTTTCACTTTTTTCACATAATTTTCACATCTACCCTATTCTTAGGCTCTGCTGATGTTATTGTGCAAGTTTCGAGTGTTTTGAAATTTTGGACTTTTTGGCCGAACATAAGGCTATAGTAAGGCATTTTTTGACAAATGTTAACATTTTTGAAGACATGCTATACTATGACGTTTTCACTTTTTTCACATAATTTTCGCACCTAGCATATTTTGAAGCCCTGCCGATGTTACTGTGCGAGTTTCGAAC
>JAFBJU010026062.1:155782-204908 GCA_016785305.1 Colistium nudipinnis | reverse complement strand
ACGTCTTTTTCTGCCTCAACACTTTCACACTGTAGCATACAAACTCCCTGTAAAAATCTGGTGCATTGTGTATTCCGTTCCATCCCATCGCACCGAAGTTTTCGTTTCGTCGCTTATCCGGTTGTCTTTTTGCCCACAAAGGTGTCGCCTCACCGCCGCCTGACCATGTCCATTTCTTGCTGTCTTGGGAGTTTTTTTCCATTCCTATCCACAAATATGTGTTTCTAACTTGGGTGAGGTTCCGAAGGAAGTCGGTGTCCTGTTTGGTACTGACAGGAGCCAAGTCTGTAAACTGTGTTCGACAGTACTCCTGAGCCTCATGCCAATTCTTCAGAACTTTGACATGCTCGTACTTGCCAAAAGCTGCAGACACGCTGAGAAGGAGCAAGATGCAGGCAAAGGCTTGATCCATCGCTGTGTTAGGTCAAAGGACAAGACTCATGGTAGTGAGGATGCAAGCTGGTTTTGGAGTATGAACATGTTGCAGATTATAATAAGTATTTGCATAGGGTGTAACCAGAGCTTAGTGCCGTGGAGTGCCCTTTATGAATGAGCAAAAATACACTTTAATCTTGTGAGAAACACATAGCGCACAATTGTTCACACAATTCAAACAATGTCTCTTTGGAGTGATTAGCTTTCGCATTCCTAAATCTGCACATCAGTCAAGTCATGTCAAGGCAATTTTATGTACAAATCCGTGAATCACAAATTATATAAATACAGCAAAAAAAAGTCAGGAAAGCTGAAAAGAGGAGGGAACTGTAAAAAAAAAAAAAAAAAAAGGACAATGCAGAATAAGATGTTGGAAGAAAACATGTCAACTAATGGTTCAACTAATATTAGGCTTGACGTTCATAATAATATGAGGAATCTCGGGCAGATCTTTTAATTCACGGAAAATGTCGGAAACATCAGCCCATGTTGCAGATCAGACAGGCCTTCAGAGGATAAAGCCCTGATTAAATGGCCGACTTAAATCAAATTCTCAATTTGCTTCTGGCAACAACCTTAAGTAGCAGGTGTAGTCTTACCGTATTTGGAATGTCGATGGGGAAATATTGCTTTGTTTTTCCTTGGAAAAACTTTTTTTTTCACTGTAAAGACATTTATAGAAATATAGGCCATAGTTGAATGATATTATGAGGCATCTGTTTTTCACAAACACACCCGCACACAAACAACGTTAGATTCAGGACAGCCACTCAGGTTTTAGCACTGGCCATCCTGTGAGGATAATTTGTGTATAGCTGCCCTGCCTCTTCTCCTGCGGCCAGACCTGAACACACACACCTGGCTGTCCCAACCCAGTCATTGCCTCGCACATAGTGTGTGTTTTTGGGGTTTGTGTAAGGGGAAATCCACCCATCAACATGCAAATCCACCACCTTAAAGCATTTGCATGTGGCTGTGTACAGGTGGTAAGGTCAAAAGGACATTTTCATTCCCTTTTTTTTTGGCACGTGGTTCCTCGTCCTACTCTGAACATGTTGTTAGGTTCTTTTATCTACGTTATTTAATTATTGATTACGTTTTTTTCTTTTTATTGTACACAGCTTGCTCCCCGCCAGGGTTGACCAAGACTCCTCTGTCCACAATTGGACTGAAGCCACATCAACAGGTTGGATCAGGTCAGTTTGGCGCACATCAGTCGCACTATGCCAAATCTTCATTGAACACCATGTCCCCAGTTTACTCTTTTTTTTTTTTTTTTTTTTTTTTAAACACGTCCCCCTTCCAGTAGTTACCCATCACAAGTTAAAGGTGCAGTGTAAACACAAGCTTCAGCCAAAAATGCCGAATTGAGTCAAGCCAATTTTTTTTTAATAATTACATCACAAGGATCGCAATGGAATAATTATAACCAAAAGAAAACAGAAGCGAGTAGACCGTATAGACTCTTTGACTTTGTTCGACTGCATTATGTAATTCGGCAAAGCAGTGGCTTTCTCGCAGTATTTGTTGGTCTCTGCTGCCCCCTGGTTTTCCCATTTGATGCTATTCCTGGAGCTGCTTCTAACCGGGGTCCCTTCGATTCTTGCCCTGCACTCAAGTTCCACACATCTTCTCTTTCTTCCCTTGCTTCCGTCTAGACTCTGATTCTAATGATGGCGAGCAAGGTAAGGCTATTTCTGTGCTAACACGAAGGAGCGCCTTTTGCACCCTAGCATAATTTTTTTTATCCTCTTTTTTTATATATATATATACATTTTGGATGTTCACTGCAACCGCATCTATTTTCTGTTCGGCATTACAGCTTTCCACAGAAATATATAAGTCATGATGATAATAAGTCGTATTACGAACAAACCATTTTCTATTTTGTTTACTCTGACTGCCTATAAATGCATTCATGCATAGTGCACTGGACAAAAGAAACCACAGTGTGTGTGTGTGATCCAGCAGTTTAAGATTCATGTGTGTGTGTGTTGTGTTATTTAGATCATCGCTCATTGGTGGACTCAAGAGCCCAGATGTTCAACCCCCCCCTCTCCTCCAGCAGTCCAGTTCACGGGGCTGATGGGTGAGTGATCCTTGGGTTCACAGAAATATTTGTAGTCGTCCTGTCTCAATTTGCTGCAGGAAAAAATAACTGCATGGTGGAATGGGTAAGATTGACTGAAAAGTAAAAGCTAAAAAGTTGAACAGGTTCATAGATGGGAAAATGTGTTGTGCATTCAGCCCTGATCACATTGCATAATTAATCAGTCAATAGAAAGATATATAACATTTGACTAAATACCTTAATTTTGTGTATAATTAGTTCAGATGTGAAAGTAAAACCGCCCCTTGTTGTTGTCCACAGAAGGAGGATTGGCTCCTCAGACGGCACGCCCCACAACGCCGCCCCCTCCCACCCCTACAGGCCCACCTCCCCCGAGGGCTCCCAGGTCAACATCATGGGCGTGCACACCGTCCCCGGCAGCCCCAACACACTGCACCGCACGGTGGCCACCAACACTCCGCCAAGCCCCGCCCTCCAGCGACGCCTGGGCCAGGCCAGCCCCTCGCTGACCAGGAACCACCCTCCTCCCCCTGCCGGCGCCCCATCCAGCCCTCTGATCGGCCGCAACCCTAAGATGGTGGCCTGCGGGGTGCCGCCCAGCCCCCTGATGGGGCGCCGCAGCACACCTGACGAGCTGGGGGCCGCCTCCCGCCAGTGCAGCGTTCAGCCGCCCGTCACGCCGGCATTCCCAGTCTCCCCGCAGCTGCCGGAGAAGCGGCACATGTCAAGCGGGGACGCGGAGAGGTCGGACAACAATAACGCAACACCAGTCGGCAGCGGCAGCACGCCGAATCTGTCGGGCCCTCACACACTCCCTGACCTCCCCAAGTCCATATACGGTGAGCTTGCCAAAGAACGGATGACGATTTTTCTTCTTCTTCTTCTTCTTCTAGCATCCTCTTTGTGTAATCAGGTTGTTCTTGTCTTCACACAGATGGCTGTCCAGACATCAAGATGAATGTCAAGTTTGTCCAGGACACGTCCAAGTTCTGGTACAAACCAGACATCTCCAGGGAGCAAGGTGAGAATGGGACAAATTACAATCCACTGCTATGGATTTATTGAATACCCAGTGTCTCCCTTGCCTTTTCTGTCTCCACCCCCCCTTTCCCATCCACTTTATCCCCCCGTTTGATTTTTCCTCCCTCGTTCTCCTCCTCTCACCCTTTTAGCCATCAGTCTGTTGAAGGACAGGGAGCCCGGGGCGTTCATCATAAGGGACAGCCACTCTTTCCGCGGGGCGTACGGTCTGGCCATGAAGGTGGCCTGTCCCCCACCGACCGTGCAACAAACTAAAAAAGGTTCTTAAAAAAAAAAAGTCTCCGGCCTTGAATTTTTTCTATTTGCACCTGTCGTTTTTAGTGTTTTTATTTCTTTTTTTCCCAGTCGGTGACATGACAAACGAGCTGGTGAGGCATTTTCTGATCGAGACAAGCCCCAAAGGCGTCCGCCTGAAGGGTTGTCCCAACGAACCATACTTTGGTGAGTGAACGGCTCTGGAGATCGGTCCGATAACTCGAGTTGCGCGAGCTAATGGATACCTTGTATTTTTGTCCGCAGGTTGCCTCTCTGCTCTCGTGTACCAACACTCCATGACTCCGCTGGCTCTGCCCTGTAAGCTGATGATCCCCACCAAAGGTCAGCGTCACCCTGTTATCCGTCATTTCCGTCTCATAACCAGGTTTTTTAACATTTGCGAAATTCCCTCCCCTTATTTATCTTCATTTGTAGTGAAGCTACACCAGTGTTTTTCGAGAAAAAATCAATTGCGGCACCCAAAAAAATATTACAAAATGAAACATTATAGCCTAATAAAGTATATATAATGACAACTGCTCTCGATTAAGTTTATACTCACTCGGTTTGAAACCTAGGCAAACTATGGCACCTCATCTTCAGTAGTTTCGTTTTGGCCTGATCGGTCTCGCTTTTTTCACAGATCCAAACCAGGAGGCGCTGGAACTTGCGACGCCTACTGATCCGGTTGTTGAACTTATCAAGCAGGGAGCAGGTAAGCCTGGAAATGTCGTTTTTGCCGTCGCAATGCTGCTTTTCAGACTTAGTTTCCGTTAACCGCCGGACAGAGGCAGGATCAAGTATTTAGGCAGGACATACGGTACGTGTTGTTACTACACAAACCAGTTCACCTTCCCCCACGTTTGTCACCTTTACCTTACAGTTCAGAAGGTTCCAGAGGAAGCCCACGGTAAATACCGGTTCACACTGGTCTGCTCCATCATGCACTTTGAATGAAAACGAATGCGGCGACGCCTGCTCTCACAGAAACCGATCAGCTATTCCCCCCATCTTTTATTTAACAGAGAAAAACAAGTGTACATGAAGCGAATGCAACGTTTGAGAAGCATGCTGTACGCTTTAATATTGGCCACAATGTTTGTTTTCGAATGTAAAAAGATCATGTTACCATATTTGCTTGCTACTGTGCCTGTGCATGAGAATTGCCACCAGCCTCCGCATGCACATACACAACCCCCCGTGTTTGTGTGTTTGTTTCTTTGTGTGTAACAGCGACTCTGTGTCACTTCCAGCGTGCAACGTCCTCTACATCAACTCTGTCGACATGGAGTCCCTCACAGGGCCCCAGGCGGTCGCCAAGGCCATAAGCCAGACGCTGGCGACCAATCCTCTGCCGGAGGCGACCACGGTCCACTTCAAGGTGTCCACGCAGGGCGTCACGCTCACCGACAGCCAGAGGAAGTGAGTGAACGCTCGCGCAACCACGTGCGGCAAATGCAAAACGACGCGCGCCCTTCCTTCAGTCAGCTGACGCCACGCCATTCAAATCAACGACAAAAATGAGAGTTTCAGGATTCAGTGATCGGTGTAAATTATTTTCTTTTAATCCCCAATCGAAAAAAATAACCCCACAGTATCCATTCGCCAACGCGACCCCTGTATGTCGTCGCAAAACATACACACACAAACACACACGCAATCCCACTGCGTATGATAACCTGTTTTTGTTTCCCCACCCCACTGCAGAATTTTCTTCAGGCGACATTATCCCATCAACACGGTGACATACTGTGACACTGATCCCCAGGATAGAAAGTAAGAACCTTCGAGGCCATTTTTCTAAACAAAAGATTTGATTTGTTATTCAAAGTTTTTCTTTTTCCTGTGCATAGGTGGGGCAAAGAGGGAGGCGGCTCAGTGAAGTAGGTTTTTTTTTTTGTTTAAGGTTGTTCAGCAGCTTTACAAAAAATCTAGAACTGTAAAAAAAAAAAAAACAACATAAAACCTACATAAATGTTCTTCCTGAGAAAAAAAACAAAGAAATGCTCAACACAGATGTCCCTTCTCCATTCCAGGCTTTTCGGGTTTGTCGCCCGGAAACAAGGAAGCACAACAGACAATGTCAGCCACCTGTTTGCTGAGCTGGACATCGATCAGCCCGCCTCCGCCATCGTCAGCTTCGTGGCCAAAATGATGAAACGGTGAAAGCCCCGACGTTGAAATGGCAGCGGCCATTTTGAAATCTCCCTTCTTCGTCTGTGTCTTTTTCGCCAGGACTCGACGATGACGTCCTCTCCTTCCCTCCCGCGTTTCCCGTTCGTTTGCTCCCGTCTGCCTTCCTTCTCTCTGTTTATTTTTTTCTCTCTGCCTCGGGGTTTGCCTCGACTTGGGCCTTTTTGTCAAGGAAAGCCTATAGGGAGGATTTCATGCGGATCCATAGTGGCGATAGGGCAGGTGTGGTGTGGAGCGGGCGAAATGTGACAAACCCGAAGGCCGGCGAAGGGAGAAATGTTTGCACGGGGTAGCCTGTACGAGGAGAATATGCTCGCTCTAGACTAAAGGAACAATGCAAAGTTTTGGTTGGGGAACAGGCGAGGACGTTTCAGGGTGTTCTGTTCTCGTTTTTGTCGATTGATTTACCAAAGGTTGTTGCAATACAAGTGCAAGAATGATGTAGCTATTAAGCCATTAGTATTTCCTCTTTTCAAAAGATGAAGTGTTGAATGAAACAAAAAAAAAAGGAGGAGGAGGAGGAGGAGAAAAAAACAAAAAACTACGGTTTCTCCTTGAATTCGTCTTCAGGAAAAAAGAACAAAAAAAAAAGTTGGCCTTGACGGCTTTTTAGCAAAACAGTGTCTGAAGACCTTTATGCATGTTAGCTTGATCTTTAAGCTCGGTTCTTCTACCTTCCACACAAAAAAAAAGTAATCGTGAAACCCCTTTAGAGTGGTCTTTTTTCCTTTTTTTTTCCCCAGGTCTGTTGTGTGTTGGAAAGGGCTCTGCAGTGGAACAACGACTGATCTAAACTGCGCACAGCAGACCAGACTTAAAAAAAGCGAAACAAAAAAAAACAAAACCCTACCGCGCTGATGGTCACCGCACACCCGCATCACCACGACCCTCGGGTCTAAGCCGGACCTCTCGATTTTATCTTTCTCAAAAAAAGATATCTCATCTTTCTCCTGAAATCTGCACCCCTCCCGAGAGCATGGCAGACGGAGAGAGGTGGGCTGTTTTGTCCACAAGGTGGCGTCCTTCATCAAGGCTTGGACCCCCCCCTCCCCCCCTTTCACCCCAGCTTGCAGTAGTGGATCCGTTTGATAGACGCTGCCACTGAAACACACTGGAAAACCACCAGGGACTGGCCCAACGACCTGGACCTATGCACTGTTCTTTATGCATGTTGTTGTCCCCTAAATGCACCCCTCCCTCATTGCTACATTCAACATCACTGAAGACATTCTATGCTGTGTACTTTGAAAAAAAACAAAAACAACTTTAGACAAGTACGCCCAGGCTGTACGACTTGTCAAAGGCTGCATGAAATAGACATTTTTTTTTGTACTCTTCTCCGAGTCCCGCAAAAGAAGTAGGAGACAACCCATTGTTGAAGTAGTCACATGATGGTGAGATGTTTGTCTTTTTCTCTCTCTCTCTCCCTCTCTCTCTCTCTCTCTCTCTTTCCTTTTTTTTTTGGTCCATTTGAGCCGGGGTTACCTTTCGCTGTATCGGCAACAGTCCGGTCTTTTGTTGTTTTGTTTTTCTTTGGTCTCGTCGAAAATCACATTTAGATACGAAGTAGGGCAAAACAAACAAAAAGACACAAAGGAGCACCAGGAGTAGCCGCACTGTGCGCAAATGCCTACTTGTTGAACATGCTCAACCATTCACAATAAGCTAAGGAAAAATTGATATAAATGTACATAGATATACTACTTTGAAAGGTGACATAGCGAAAAAGTATTTATTTTTGTTGCTTTGGTCCCTCATGATTACTCATATATACATATATTGTACAGTCTAGATAAAGAAGATTACCTAATGGGTTGAGAACAAAAAAGATATACTTATTTTGGCTAATGATTTCAAAGTCTGACGATTTTGAAATGTGTTTGAATATATGGTGTACATTACTTTGTACATGTACATGTTTGTTTTTTGGCTCGTCATGTTTCGTTTTTTTTTGTTTTTTTTCCCCCTTTAACATTTTCTTTTTTTTTTTTACGTTCTCTCAGAACGAGGTAGGGCATGAGTGACGTGTAGAAGCCGAGAGTATGAATTGCATGGACAGAAGCGCGTGGACGTGTTATTTCTTTTCCCCAGCAGAAGCCGGCGCGTCATAGCTGGTAGATTTTAAGGTTTAGATGAAAAAAAAAAAAAAGGCGCCATTCTTAGACAAAGAGAAGCACGAAAAAAAAAATGTAAGTGAATAAGAACCAACCTCAGATGCAATATGAAAACTTTCGTATGCACCCATGACCCATGTTATGCTTATCTTTTATTTTACACTTCACTTCGGTTCTGACTGGATGCATGCTGCTTTCATCTCGGTTTCCATTGTTTAATGCGTTTCACATTTTAAAATCCCACACCTTGCTTGGCTTCAACGGCCAATCAGAGAAGGCGGAGGACAAACACACACATTTTTTGGCATTCAGCCTCACATTCGGCCTGCCGCGGCCGTTTTGGAAACATGTAAAAAAAGCATTTACATTCACAATGCCGAAAGAGGGGTGACATAAATTCCACGTGGGTGTCAGGTAAATTAAGTCAGAAGCGCGTCACCGCGATACTAAAGCTCTGCAGTTGCAGCCAAAAGGTCTCCGAAATCGACAATTTATTTATTCTTATTTATTCTCTCATTTCTCCTGTTTTTTTGTTTTTTTTCTCGTTTGTTTTTTATCTCGTTTCATTGTCCCATTATCACATTAACGCGTTCACGGATGGTGGCATGTATGGCGGCGCTTCATTGGAAGCGAAGAGGTACAGTGCATTTAAATTCGACTCCTAACACGCTTTGTTTCCCTTTCGGTAGTTTGGAGAGCAAAAGAAACAAACAAAAGAAGACGGAAAGAAGTAAAAAAAAAAAAAAAATTGTACCTGTTGGCTTTGAGTGAAGGGTCACTGAGGCGTACCCGTGAAAAAGAAGTGATTTCTGTGAACCCCTGTGTACACGTGGGAGGTGTGTGAAGGGGCCACCACGGTTCGTACAGAAAGGGTCTCAGATTCTGTTGGCGCTTATCATTTACATAATATTGTCATGGCTTACCTGTTCCTAAATGAGAAAAAAAAAAGAACATTAAAGCAATACAAGTCAGTTACATTCAACCTACGAGAGTGTTCATTTGAACTTGATTCATAGATTGCCTGAAGCTCGTCACTGAGCCCGTGCGTCAGCTGCGCGGCTCCCGTAAGCCTGAACGAGCGACACCTTGGATGAAGGCGGTATAAAAGTTGGCACAGGGGACTGCTGGTTTGCACCGCAGCCCTCCACACCTTTCCTTTTCCTTCCTTTTTCCACCTTTTGCCCCCAAGCAAGCCAAGTTGACTTTTGCAAACCCTCACTTTGGTGCGTAAAGTCCAAATCTTTTTTTTTTTTTCTTTTTCTTATCTCAAGTTGTCTTTTTTTTTTCTTTTCTTCTTCTTCTTTTCCGGCTGTGCGTTTGTCGTCGTCCATCTAATTCCCCAAGTGCCCCCTCATTTGGCTGTAGTTTTGTCAAACAAATTGATAACAGGTGTGTCTTTGTGGCCCGGGCCACTGAGACACTGCGGAGCTGTCGAGGCAGCGGGACCCAGTTTTTTTTTTCATGTTTCAAGTTTCATGCCCAAGAACGACCGAGAGTCCAAGAGAGACGGAGACGGTGTATCATTCCAAAGTCTGTGAGGTTCCCACGGCCTTAGACGGTGTTCATACTTGCAAGTATGCATGACACACTTCCTCCCCCTGACCAATTACGCACGGGCTGTCGCTCTTAGCTGCTTTTGCCGTGTCCCATTATGAGCGCAACCTTGGGCCTGAGTCCACAGTCGGCACGGATGGATTCGAAGGGTGAAAAGCCGCGGACGGATGGCGCGTTCTCGGACGGCACTGATGGGCTGCGGCGGGGCTGTTGGCATACACCCTGGCGCCGGGCGACTTGGGGGTTCAACCGAGGGCCAAGACTTTGAATTAAAACATCAGGACCACCGAAACGTGCTTTGAAGAGGCTGCTGTGATGTGACGTCCGGTCTAGAGTTCGCCGCTCTCCCTGTCCCAACGTCAAAGAGCGAAGGGACGAGAGAAAGAGAGAGAGTTCAAACCGAGAATTTCTGCCGTCAAATAAAACAAGGAGCTCTCCAGCTTCCAGTTGCAACGGAGCGGAGCAAATTAAACTCTGGAGTTTCTCAAGAAACAAAGCGTGAGATTTCAATTGAGTTGACAGACTGCCACGATGTGCGTGGATGTCCTTTAGCTTCCACTTGACAAAATGAATAAACAGGGCTTTGAAAAAAAGCAAACCCTTGAAGGTCAATGGCGGTCCTTCCAGGGATTAACAACAGTCGCCTAACCAAAGGGCCCGTTTCGGTTTTAACCACAACAAACCGCGGGCGCCATTTCATTTTCAGGTCAGTGAGAAAAAATATATATATTATAGCTGGACATTTTCTCATGTTTCCGGGACATTGGCTGACACTGACATCATTCCGGTTGCAACGGATGTTATCTTGATTTGAAGGCTGCTATCGCGCCCGATACTTGGACGCAAACCTCTCCAGACTAGGCTGGAAATGTTTACAGTCAGCGAGAGGCATCTCACCCAGGTATGACCTTCCCACACTGAGACTCTGCTGTTTTGGAAAAACCTGACCCCGACGGCAGTGGACTGCAAACATTCAAACGAGGGGAAAATTGCCACTCCGCTCTCTTATCGTGTGGAAAAAATCAACCTGCTTGTTTTTGGATTTTTTTTTTTGCTCTCCACCTCCTACGTGTTCTACTCCACTTGTTGTTGTTGTTTTTGTTTGGTTTGGAACTCCCCAAAAACAACCCGCTCCTCTTATTTTCCTCTTTCAATGGAAAGCTGATTAAACGTGAGTGATGGGTTTAATCTTCCGTGGTCAAGCGGGAGCAGCGGCTGCTTAATAGGAGTGACTATAAATGTGCGATGAACCCTTTTTTTTCTTTTTGCCACCCGAACAGCGGTGGTGTTGCCACAGTAGTACAATGACAATGAGCAGAAATTCTGTAGGAAATTTTAAAGGAGCTCAATATGAATCTCCTTTTGATTTAGCCCATTTGCTGCAGGAAAAAAACACTCCTAACCTGTATGTGGTTTCCGCAGTCTGACCGATCTGCAGCTCCTCAGGGGTTTTCCTTAAGATAACAGTGCCGAGTTCAGGCTAATTAGGGCTCGGAAACGGAACACTGGGCTTCTCCTCAAATCCACATGTTGGTCAGGAAGAGCGCTGGGCTCTGAGGCGGGCCAGCTGTTGTCCCCCCCCCGACCCCCGTGCCCCTGTCCCCCCTCCCGTCCCGGCAGCTCGCCTGGCTCCTTGTGAACCTTCACGCTCGTGTGAAAGTCTCTCCGGAACAGCGGCCGTGAATGAGAGGGCTCGTCCTATCTGCCACGCCAGGGTGATGCGGGGAAGATTCGAATCCTAGCTGCGGCCCTTCCACTCATGTGCAAGTGACTGCAGTCGAGCGCAGATTTAGATTTCGAGCAGTTTTATTTCTTTTTTCTTCTGGCTTGGCTCGGGGATAGGGACGGATGTCCCGTGTTTCATCTCGGTCGCACCCAAAATAGATGCAGAAACGTGACTTATTTGTGAATATCTCTTGTGTAACATGACAAACTGTATTAGCTTCGGCCCGTTGGTTGGTTGGCTGGTGGATTATCTAAAAATAAGTCTCCTGGCTCTGTTGGACCATATTTTCGGAGTATTCCTTGAACCTTAAGGGTCCAAAAAACGGACTGATTATGGGCTTCGGGCTACGACGCAGTTGTTTAAAGCCAGCATGATTTGCTGTTGGGAGCGTCACCCATAAAAAGTTGTGACGAAACCCACAATTTCGCAGCCGTCAATTAACAAACTAATAAAGCGCGCAGATTTTAACATCACAGGGGGAAAGAATCCAAACCAAGGTGTCCGGACACAGGTCAAAGCATGGTCGCCTGGGGGGCTCGCCTGCTCAAACAAGTTACGATGCAACTACATTTGATTACAAAAAAAAAAATGTGTCGTAAATAAATGTGAATACTCCCCAAGTTATGTCATCGCAGGGTGTAAGTGTTTTATTTTTTACGACGTGGCCCTTCGGGAGCCTCTGGGCTTTTGGGGGAGGGCCCGTCCAAAGGCCAGGATCTCCCAGAGAATGGGGTGGATTTGACTCCAATGCCTCAATGAAAAGTCAGATTATACGTGCGGCAGGTTCTGTCCAAAGGTGCCGTCTCTTCTTTCGCGTGGGTTTGTGAGGGTCTCGTTTCTGAGAGTCGTTCGCAGCGGCAAAAGTAGAACAACTGGAAACTGGCGTTTCTTTCCGGTGGACGCGCGTTCCCAGAGCGACGCTGATTTCTCCTCGGCGGTCGCCCAGTATCAAAAATGTTGAGCGTACCAGACAGGCGCACGAGAGCGGGTTTTTAAAATTTGGGATCAGCGGCCCAGTCAGTGTCTTTCCAAAGTTAATAATTTCTTTGCTTTGAGGGTTGTTTTTTTTTTTGTTTTCTTGAAAAAGGCAATGATAATTACCAGCATGAATGAACATGACCACCACCATTTATTTCCTGCGTTCACTGATTCCATTGCGCAACCATTATTTAGTCTATGAATTGTGCCAATGGCAATAAAAATCGAGACGATCTCCTCCACGGTGGAACCTACACCCCTCGACATATTCATTGAGAGACGAGGCTGCCAGGAGGCGGCAAAAAAAAAGTCTCTCTCTCTCTCTCTCTCTCTCTCTCTCTGCCTCTCTGCTCCGGTCTTTAAAACATCCCATTTTTCTCAACCTTGGATGGCTATTGGGCTTTTTTTTCTTCTTTTCATTCCAAATGGATGTGTGTGAGGAGTCGGAAGAGTATGCGCAGTCACCCACCCCGCACCTCTGCATGCGCTGTAAATTCCAGTGTCTCCAAACTGCAAACGTCCACTTGTAAATCTGTCGAGAGGCCAACATAGCCGGGATTCTTCCAGGGCCGTAGGAGTTGTGCATGAGCAGGACATCGTTCATGTGTTACTGCACATCTTCGGTATGGCACTATCTTTGAAACCTTAGATTTTCGTGGATCCTCTGACTTGAAAAAAAACTTGTCCGGACGGATCCCAGTTATTCTTGCACAGGGAGACAACGGGATTAAATGAAGGACATTGTTCGGGAGGACATTTGACCTGCTGTTACATAGCTGTATATGGTGAAAGGGGGGAAAAAGTGAAACCCCTGCGTGGTAGTTTTTCCAATTTCATCACGGATGTTGACTCAATGCCTACTGTGCTCATCCTCTGATCTATAATCCAGTGGCACCACCAGGTCGATTTTTTATTTTTTTTTGCAGCGCGATATAGTGGATGGATTGAGATACATTTCCTGACAAGTTTTTCTGCGCTCTTCATTTACGCCCCCTCTGTTCTGAAGGTGTTATAACAGTCATCGGTTGATGCATTTATGGCAAAAAAAACAACCTTGAACAAGCAAAAAGGCATCAACGGTTTTGGACCATCTTCTCCTGCGCATATATGTGCCTATGCCAAAATGATCTTGAATCCAAAATTGTGCGCATCATATACAGATGATCCACTTTCTGGCAGTCGTATCTCTTGGGGAAAAAAAAAACAAAGAGAAAAACTCCCAGGGCTTTTGCAAGCCAACGGTCCCTGCACCTGGCAAAGTGATCGATGGATAACTGGCAGTGCCCCGTCTATATCCCCCAAAGATACACAACAAAAACTCCCACCGTTGCCTAGAAACGCACACAAACAGACACAAGTACACACACACACACACACACGCTCGCGTTCTGCAAGGTCTCAGTCGCACGTTTGTCTGGAAAACTCTGAGGGAAGGAGGTAAAAAATTGCGTAATCCACCCTTCTCTCAGCAGTGACTTTTTCAGAGGTTCCCTTGAGCAGAAACAAACACTGAGCCCACCGTGGAAGAGCTGGTTGACAGCAAAAGAGTGTGTCGTTGTTTTTTTTAACCAGGTGTGATGGTGTGAGACTTGTGAGCGATGCAGCGAAGGAGCCTACTCAGCAAAAAAAAAAAAAAAAAAAAAACTCCTGCTAGATAAACGAAGGTGAGAAAAAAGAAACGCGAGTCAATATATCCCGCACGACTTTTGTTCAGCGCACCCGCCAAGAGCTGAGCGGAACCCGCTGAACTTTGTGCGTTTTTACCCGGAGGCACCTGAAAGTCACGCCTCTCGCCTCACCCGGCCAAACCAAATCAACCGGCTGAAAGATGCCAAAATGGGACACCCTGGACGTGAAAATCAGTCATTTGATGTCATTTTTTTTTTTAAAAGCGCATCTTTACAATGCTCCAGGGAGCTATTTTACCTGAGAAGACTGAACGGCTCCAAAAAATCTCAATAAACAACTGCTGTATCGCAAAATCCGATGAGCACAGATCGCTCGGTTTGCCACCAGGGTCCAATCGGCACCATCTTCTCACTCCTCTGCCTTCATATGTAACCGACCTCCTCGTTATCACCGCACCTGTGACATCCCGCACACATGCAGGTTGTTTCACGTGTACACAAGCCAGTTCCTCAGAGAAGGAGCCAGCCGGGAGCCGACGCGGGTCGCGCAAAGAGAAACTGGACGTAAAGTGGAGATGGACGAAATTGCACAGGGGTGCGGCGGCAGGGGGGGGAAAAAATGGAGTAGAGCCTGTTTCGGTAGAGCAACAAACAACACCGACGTTACAGCCTTTTATTAGTGTGGTCTGAGCTATTTTTAGCGGAGCCGTTATCGCCGGCACATCGACAGTGTTTAAGGGAGATTGCCAGAGGAATGTCTCCGGGAGTGGGTCCGGCGAGGGGGAGAAAAAAAATCACAGGCCTCGCTGCCACGGCTCCCCGATGATTCTGTTCTGTTTACTTTGATTTTACAACACTCGAAGCTGGATGCAGCACCACTTGACTGTTCATCCACAAACATTGGAATGATCATTTTGTTTATATGTTCCCCAATGTTTATATCCTGCGAATCGTGGTTTGGATAAACAGGCGTTAAGGGAAGTTGAAGTCCATTTGTTTCCTTCTATTCAGTATATTTAAGTGTTTCCTGTATTAAAAAAAAAAAAAAAGAATGTGGTGCCCGATAGCGTAGTTCCCTGCGCACTGGCTCAGTCATTGGTAGGATTTATAGTCAGTGTGAGTGAGGTAATATATATATACTGTATATATATATATATATATATATATATAATTTTTCTCTCTCACGGGGCCATTAAGTGTCACTTTTGGGTTTTCAAGCTTTAAATCAGATCACCCATAAAAATCCTCACAGGTTGCCATTTAAAAAGAAATTGGGACAGACTAGGGTGCTTTTTTTTCATATTTTTTTTCCCTTGCGTGATCGGCTCTCAATAGAGCGCCATTAGGCCATTTGCTGCCATAGTTTTCTCCAAGAGTAGCACAAATGCATCACGGTATGTTCGGAGGATGCTCCTTGACCTTGGGTAAGGATTCTCACGCGAGTCGCGCCTAGCGCGCATCTCCAGTGTTTGCGAGCGCGACCTTCCCCCTCGGCCGATATGGCGTGGCGCATCCTCGAAAAAAAAAACTCACAACCCTCCCACCCGACCATCTGCTGTCGCCGTGGAAAGGGGTTTTATATCCTGATATAATCCGCTCGATCCCGAAGAAGTCATGTTTGACAGATGACTCGCTCCCATGTGTGAAGTGGCAATTAGGGGCACAGGATGGAAGAAAGAAGTGAGGCAGAGAAATGGGAACGATGATGCCTGGCCCACGCGTGATAACCAGCCTCCCCCTCTTCCTCCTCCCCGGCGCTGATCGGCTCCGTCAGAGGGCCTAGGTTTGGCATGGCGGCCGTGCAAGGCACCAAGCTTCCAAGCACACCGTATCTGTTTGCTTTGGATACCGGCGTTGTTGCGAACCTCCTGCGAGAGGATAATATTTCCTTGTAATTAATAGCGGCCTGTTCTGGTCTTTTGGCCGGGGGGGGAGAGGGAGAGAAGGGAGAGAGAGAGGCCGCTTTGCGAACGCGGAGAGACGGAAACTTTCACTTCCTCTGCCGGCCCCGTGGTTGAGTTGGAGCGGCTGGATGGTGGCGAGCCTGTGCCGTCGTATTAAGGCCTGAACTACTGCCATGTCATTTTACCTCTATTTTAAGGGGGAAAAGGAAACTCTCCTTTCGCTTGAACACTGGAAATAAACGTTCCCCATTTATCACAGTGAAAGTTCCGAATGTTGGAGGGCCTGAAAAATCGAACAAAAGTCAAGGATGTCAAGAGTTGGACCGCTCTTCACCGGAGGAATGTGAAAAATAGTTGAAAACTTTCTTTTGACCTTCTCGAATTTAAGAAAGCCTGAGAGGTGTGTGAGTTGAACATCGACCTCTCCGCGTTTGCGTCTGTTACCTTGTCGTAATGTCAGCGGGTTCATTAACTCGGTTTGAGCCCTTTGTGAATTGGCGAGAGGAGCGCAAGCAGCACATGCGGCGTAATCCCCGAGAAATGCCACCTTCTAAAGCCCTAATCCCGAAAGGCTTTATGACTCCCGCTCTGCAAATACACTGCAAAAAAAAAAAAAAAAAAAAGGCTCTGGTGAGATACGAGTTCATCTCTAAATCTGGACGTCTCACGCAGATTCGGAAAAAAGAAATGCAGGCGGAGGAAGCGGGGTGCGAAAGAGTTTTTTTATCGACGTGTCACTTCATTAACGTGCTAAAAACAAACTTTACCACCCTGACACCTTGCGGAAAGAATAGGGCCTTTTACGCAATAGTCATAAAAGCCATATGCAACCAATAGACATCTGGCTCTGGAAGTTAAAAAAATATCGGTAAAAGAAGAGGGAACGTGTGTGTGTGTGTGTGTTGTGAGGACAGAGGTGCATCCCTCTTGACAGACGTCCATCAGCTCCCGAGTGTGATTGTAAGAGGCTCGTCTCTCTGCCAGGTGTCATTAAATCACGACTCTAGTAGGTATTACGACGTGTCAGTGACGTCTCAGTGAAAGGTTTGTTTAGCATTGTTTTTCTTTCTTTACTTTAAGGAAGTTTCTTTGCACAGTCGGTGGAAGATTCAAATATGGGACGTTTTTAAAACCCTAATCTGATGAACAAAAAAAAAGCCAGATAAATGACTCCAATTTTATGCTACAATTAGTCCAGAATCCTTTTTCTTTGCTTATTTGAAAGTAATAGTTTTAGATGTTTGGCAGACCTGAGTGTAAAAATGATAAGTGGCTGATTTACCAGGGGTTTGGAGCCAGACTATTTCTTTCACCATCAGCTTAAACAAACTGTTGCATGCTGGAGGCTCGGGAAATCATGTTATAACCGAGACGATGACCTTTGTCTTGACCTTTTTTAAGACAGTCAGAGGAGAGACTGAGGAAAGATAGGAGACGGGAGGGTATTTTTTTTGTTTGTTTTCTTTGTTTGTTCTCTCGCAGACAGTGTTTAATCGGTGTGCAATCTCAGAATGCAGAACTAGCAAGCTCGGCATCTCTGATAGGAATCTGCAACGCTCACGGAAAACCGTTTTTTTTTTTTTGTCTTCTTCTCTCTTATCATGCTGGTCTCCTTGGCCTCTCA
Organism: Colistium nudipinnis; assembly: GCA_016785305.1. Taxonomy (NCBI): domain Eukaryota; kingdom Metazoa; phylum Chordata; class Actinopteri; order Pleuronectiformes; family Rhombosoleidae; genus Colistium; species Colistium nudipinnis. The sequence goes on along the minus strand of JAFBJU010026062.1, from coordinate 187,385 downwards.
CGTCACCACGACATGCACCATCCCCAAGGACATTGAAGAAAAGCATGGTCTGTTGAATTAGTGAAACCACTTACCTGCCTGCTGTGTAGTAAAACCAAAAAAAGATATATAAATATTACTGACGGGCACATTAACGTTATTATGGCATTAATGAATTAACTCATTAATGCCGCCAATTATTTTATTGCGCTTTAATTGCTGTTTTTCTTTTTAAAGTCCTTCTCTCACTGGCTCTGAAGCCAGCCACTCCAAAGGACCCACCAGTTGAGAACCACTGCCTAACGGGGGCGCTTGCTACTGAACATAGACCGTTTATGCTGCTCCATGTTGATAGTAAAATTTAATCGCAGGACATGATGCGATTAATGGCAATTAAAAAATGCAATCGTTGCCCAGCACAAATAAATATAATATATAATAAAACAAACCCCTGCATTGTACCCCCACCACAGTGTCGACACATCGTTATACACAAAGCATAATTGTTGAAGGCAATTTTCCTGGATAGTTTATACAAGACCGCAATCACGAAAGAGTTGATTTAATGTTACTGAGTTTGGAACATAAAAAACTAAACTTTGCTAAAAAATAAGTGGTTTTGCAAAATGTTCTCGAAATCAAGGAAATGTATCCACCAAATCTTGTAAAAGAAAGAAATTAAAACAGGATTCTAGGAAATACATCTATTCTCATTTAATTACAGGGGGGGGGGACTTGAGGAGTTTATGTGTATGTGTTTACGAGGGCATGCCACGGTGAAGAATGCTTTTCTCTGAATGGAATTGAATGCTATGACTCCTATGTAATACCCGGCCGCAGACAAACAATATTAAATTAGGGGTGTCGCTTTATGAGCCGACATATTTACTGCTTGATTGAAGGGTGCGTTGGGTTTGCGCGATTGTTCCCTTGTCAGCAGATTTCTATGAGTGATTCAGCCATTATGAAGAAAATTACGCGGGCTTTATCCCAACAGGAACCAACCTGATCGACCTGATTACACAGTCGCCGCACTGCCTTGTGAAGACACAGCCCCGGGGTTGTTTGTGGTTTTATCGTTGGTACGGCGATCGAGGTTTTTCAAGAGACGTGGGGTGGAGGATATCCGATGTCAAATATCACCGTTTGGTCTTTTGCTGATTTTCATCTGAAGATACACCCAATTTTACAATTAAGACACAACTTGATGAGGGACGCGTGCAGACTCTGATGAGACTGCTTATTTCATGTTTCACCGATTGAGATGCTGCCGTTTGAAGGGGGAAGGGCCCATTTGAATGAATGATGGATTTATTTTAAACCTACATCACCATTCCCCCCAAGAAGTGAGAATACAATTCTGATCTGTAATCAACTAATCAGATACAGTGACAAACTTAACGGACAAAAAATAACTCTTTGATGACTCCAGCCTTGAAGGCAGTGCATTTTGTGCTGGGCCAATTGGCTGCCCCTCCCCCACCCCACACACACACACGCACACCTGGGACTGATTGTTCAATCAGTATAAAAGCAGACACACACACAGGTGGTGGGACAGCAGTGAGAGCGGCTCGCCTTCTGCGTGGGGCTCAGTGGGTCATCCAAGCGTAAAACGTGAAAGGAAGAATGAGAGAGTTCATTCCAGCAAATAACTTGATCCACTCAGACCAAATGTCAGCCAGGTCACATCTTTGTCTTTTTGGATCCCAGTCACACATAAATTGTGTAGGTGTGCCTGTGTTTCGTTTTCTGTGAGCCTGCTGTCCTTAAAACCAGCACGGTAACCAGAGGAAACACTTCTCTGGCAGCCGGCGTGAGGACACGCCGACGATGTATGAGAGAGGCCAACAAGGCCAGGTGGAGATGCTTTAGGCTTATCCGAGTCACCGTGACCCCCGTCCGCCACCCCAGGACTTGTTCTCGGAAAGAACCTCTTCACAAAAAAACTCCCTATCTAGCACTCGCGGTGTTGTGCACAAAAAAAGCAGGAGACGGTGTGACCGCAGCTTCGGGGGCCACAACAAGAGTCAGAGGCCGCAGGGTCGTAAATCAGAGCGATCCCTCGGAGAGCGGCCTAGCGCCGAAATTCATCCAGATTTTTCTTTTTCGGGGGAGATCTTCCTCGCGGACACGCCGAAGACGCGAAGAAGGCAAGCCTTTCTTTTTACGAGCGATGGCAGCAAGAAGGCGCTGAAATGCTCTTTTCCAAGTAATGTTTTCGCTAGTTTCCGGCTTTGAGCTTCGCAGGTGCCACAGCGGGAGCTTGCGGCGTGTGGCGGATTCGGGTTACAAGCCAGCCAGTGTCCACGTTCATAAAATGTAAAGCCGCATCTGATTCAAGAGTGCGTTTATGTGCCTTGGATATGGGACATACCGGATTCTCTTCGCCGGCATACCTGTATGGATCCTCCGCAACCTGGCACCGTTACTGCGAAACAATCTGCCAACAGAATTTGAAATGATCAGGTTCTGTGAAATCCCAGAAAGAAAAGAAAGAAACAGGACTCGCTCTTTGAACAGAATCGGTGGGGCACAGGCAAACCGTGGCTTTTCCAACATCTGGATTCAATGAGCTGCTTTTGTCCAAATCCAAAGTTGCCAGGCCCACACAGATGTGCTGACGGGGCTTTCGCCAATCTGCCATCTCACGTACGGCTTCACCCAACCCCCTCGGCGCCGGGCGCCTCCTCCTCCTCCTAACTAATGTATGTAAATCACCCCCGGCACCCCGCTGATTTGCGGCCGACATTTCCCAAACGCGCGCCACCGATGGTGACGCGTAAGCCGGCAGTGGCTGTGTCATGGAAATACAATTCCAAAAAGTGCAAAGTTTGTGAATCAGCGCAACCACATCCAGACAGTTTACAAGAAGAGGCCTGGACAGTGTCAATTTGGTTTTTCATCTTCTTCCACTCGTTACTTGTTATTGGTTCAGGCGCCACCAGATGCAGGTGTGCGATTGTTGCGCCTCACGAAATAGAAGATCTGAAAAACCTTGGGTTTTATCTGAAGGTGGCACTACTCTCTCTCCTAGCTCTTTATGAACTTATTCCAGACACTGCTCTTCTTCCGTTGCTTCTCCTGCTGCTGCTGGTGATGATGATGCTAGAAACATGAAATTCACCACTTCCTGTGCAGCACCAGATAATCCTTTACAAGCGTTTCCCAGGAGAGTTTGACGAAGGGACGTTTGTTCCCTTGAAAATGTAATTTTGTTAAACCGCCCTCACACCAAAAAGATATATGTATATACATTTATTTTGTATCCATTAGGCATTTCTCACCAACTCTCTAACATGAATGACATGTTTGGGAAATCACCGTCTATGAGCTCCACCTGTTTATCACACACACACACACACACACTCGCTTCGCTTTGTGACTCAGTCCCCGGATTATCCCTAGTGCAGTCATCTTTCTCTAATTCTTACAGAAAACCCTACTGTATTCTGGGAATCCTGTCAGTGTGTGTGCGTGTGGGGGGGGGTCATGCTGCCTCAGCATATTCCCAGCGGTTTAGTCAGCTTTGTCGCTTACAGTAAGCTCGTATGACCGTGTCATATGGCACACATCAGTCAAGCAAACTAGTCATCCGTTGATCTGCAGTGGGCTGGAGTCATGGAGTCCACCCACGGTTATGTTCAGTGTGCAGATTTAGATTCCACTGGATTTCGAGTTCACAAACCATTAGGCTCCATCTGAAGATCCAGCGGAATATGCGACAAATGACAGCTCATAGCTATCAACACGTTTCTTTTGTTGTTTAAATATCTAAATGTGAAACGAATCTACTGACGTAGGTTCTAACTAGATTTCCAAAATGGCAATCTTTATATTGGATGGAGCCATGTTTAAAAGCTCTTGTTTCATGTTATTGACACGAGAGTCAAATTTTTGGAAACCTTTTTTAGTACTCCATAAATCCGGAAATACTGCCAAAAGCCGTAAAAATAAATAAATAAATAAATAAATAAAGGATCTATTTTCAACATGTTTGTCGGGATAAAATGTTCCATAAATCAGGCTGATATATGAGCAGACCCCTGTGTAAAATCCCCTTCAGAATATAGACAGAAAAGAAAAGTGGAAGGTTTGATGGATGTAAGTGGAGATTTCTGACTTCTTCCTGAGTAGGAGAGAAAACTCGTTCCGAGAAACACCTTTAAATTTACGCCGTTGACCAGACAAATGTTCGGTGTATTTTGGACACTTTTTTTCCCCGCTGATCTCAAATACAATATTGCTCTAAAAAGATGATGCCGTTCCTCTCTCGAATATAGAAACAGCTGGGGGCTAAAAGGTCACAGGGTTGTCGTCTTTGCAGCGCGCGCGCGTGCGAGAGAGAGATCACGGAGCGTTCAAATGTGGAACGTGAGACTGAGCTCCGTGGACGGTGATCTGGTGCAAAAGGTCATCCGATAAAATCCGAAATGTTCATGGGACAAAGAAGTGTCGTAACAGCAGTAGCCCATAGCCCAATTTATCGGAAGGTATCAATTTCACAGGGATTACTTCTGCAGCTTGCATACAACCAACCAACCACCCCCCCCCCACACACACACACACACACACACACAGACACACACCCACCCACGCACACACACACCTACCCACACACACACACCCACCCACGCACACACACACACCTACCCACACACACACACACTCTGCTGAAATGCGGCCCATTAGCCTGAGGTCGTGGTAAGAAACACAAGGGGCATGGTTTTTGATCACTTGCCCCCCCCCCACCCCCCCTAGAAGTGCGACAGCGGCTCCGGGTGTATTTTAACAGATACAGCAAAAGTAGGTCAGGATATATACGACAGCCAAGCAGCGCAACTGAAGCAAGGGGAACAATGGTGGAGGAAAAATAGAAGGTGACGCAGGATTGACCGGAACGCTACAGTATGGAATGCTAGTGGACAACCCCCCCCCCCCAAAAAAAAACAAAAACAAAACACTGAACCTTTCAGTTCACCGGCCAGTTTTATGGTTCATAATGTCACTCAAGCTCATGCCAGCGTGATGTGCTGTAGGTGCCATTTTTTTTTGGCCTCTAGAAAAAAATGTACGTTGACAATTTGCAAACCAAAATAAAACATCGACCCTGACACAATGACAGGCACATTTGAGATCCAGTATTTTCATTTCAGGGCGAGCGCAATTTACTTCTGCTTCCGAGGAAAAAAAGGTTTTTTGTGCATCTTTATCTCTAAATTCTTGAGCGGTCGTAAATGGCTTCTTTTTTTTCTTTTAAAATCTTGGCCTGCGCGTCAGACTGAAGCTTAGAAAGTTAGAAAAAAGTCTGGCAAAGGTTAAGAATCCGGGAGGGGAAGAACACAGCTTTAGCCGGCGGAAGATGAGCGTCGGTAAGATTTGTTAGTCCGTCGATAGCGTCCTGACGGCCCTCCCGAGGCCAAGGCAGTTTTCGCTGGGTGGTATCCTGTCAGGAGCCTCCTGACATAAACAGGTAGGTCATGAAATGCATACATACATGCATACAGTTTTTTTTTTTTTTTTTTTTTTCTCTACCTCTGGTTCTTATTCAGCTACCATACAGAGCTTGGGAGGCGAACCAGCGCGGCCGGGTGGGGAGTGTCATGACATCATTTGGCTGGTAGATGTTGTGTTTTGGTTTTCACGCCACCTGCCCTGCTCCTGGCTTAGATTCAAGCGCTAGCGATGTTTGCGACGCTCACGCGCTGAGGCACGAAATCGAAAAAAGACAAAAACGCTTCCATCCGAAGGGGGGGGGGGGGGGCCTCAGCGTATTCTTAGTCCTTAGCAATTCTTAATTGCCATCAAGGAAATCCCCCAGACCTTCCCGTCTGAGCCGCTACGTCCACCATGTGTTCGAACCCGAGCGGCTCTTGGTCCGCAACTCCTCCGTCTCACATCTGGAGAAACAAAAAAGTAAACAAGCGTCGCCAATGTGCCCCGGTCCTCGTAAATCATCGATTTTATGAATGGTAAACGCGCCCCCCCAGTCTCGGGACGGTGTTTCAGATTCTTTCGGAGGGGTTTGGTTTTGGAACCTGCGTGGGACAGATGGGCCCAAACAGGTTTGCCATCTGAATGGCGCTCTTTCTTCCACCCCGGGACTCGAGTGGAAATGAAAGGAGAGAGGGCGAGTGTGGGGGCGACACTGCAGCTGACCTTTTTTGGGACGCGCACCGACGTCACGGGACACCTGATACGGCGCAAAGGTCAAAAAGGGCACGAGGCAAACGGAGCGTGAAAGAGAGAAGAAACGGAAGTGAAACTGGATAAAGCCAAAGGGACAAAATGCGTTGGATCGCGCGGGTTTCCAAAGGTCAGTTTCAGCGCATTGACGCGCCGACAAACACCTGAGGGGACACTTCTATCGGGAATGAGGAAGGACGTGACGCGAAGGAAGAATCCAATACAAGGAAAGGTGTTCGCAGCACACAACAGCGACGGACGCGAGACGGAACATGACCGGGGTCAAACGGTGTAAGATCGACTCATCATCGCACTCTGCGGGGGGTTCCGTTTACGGAAAAGAATTAACGAAAAAACCCGCCAATCATCCGCTGTCCTCAGATATTTCACTGTGTGCCAAAAACCGCCGGTGAATTATGAGCATTTTGGACTCTGTTACACACACACACACACCATTTATCTCACTGGACGCCGACCTCTCGTAGTCATAAGAAAGGGTCACCCCGAGTGCAGTTTGCCCCCATTTCTGGACCGTCCCACGTGTCTTTGGACACACATTTGTTTTTTTCGGTCAAGACAGCCTCGCACAAATATTTAAAAACTCAAGAACGTTTGGCAAAATGAGAGAAAGCCAAAGATATAGCCGGAGGGGAATTTTAAAGCCCACTTGTTTCGTGCATGAACTTTGGAAGAGTCTCCGTTTTTTGTTTTTTTTTTGCTTTTTTTCTACAGTGAGCCTATGTGGTGCCATTATACTGTATTATTATATTATACAGTCAAATTTCAGCATTAGGGTTTCAGGGTATGGCGGCGTCTCTCCTCAGGATCCATTCGCGGCTCGGGGGGGGGGGCAATGAAAACCAACGTTTGCGGTACAACACAAGTACGCATATATATTGCATCCGAGCTAGTGTTTAGATTTTTGGTGAAGAGGAAAATCAGCGGTGGGTTTTGTATTTCCCGAGAAAATGAGCTGGGATCAAGACAGAGCCCAAACTTGAACACCCCCATTTCCGGAGCTGAGAAATCCTACTCCTCCACGACGACTCGAGTGCCGTTTGCTTGTTACACAATAAAGAGGAGAATCGGCGGGTCGGCCGATGTCCAGCGACAGATGCGGCGACAGGGGTCCCTAACCCACGGCGCCCTCGTCGGTGTGTGAATGAACATTGTCGGTCCGAGTTAGAGCAGGAAGGGAAGTGAGTCTGTATTTGTTTTTGTGGTTTCTGTGACGAGGGGCAAACAAAAAAATCACATAAAGGGATCGGTAATAAAGCGGTCATAATCTCTCCACTTAAGTTAAGTCCATATAAGCACGTTTTGAGAAAAAAAACGAGTCACTGCAGACCCTTAGACAACCCACATTTTCCACATGATCCCCGTTCTTCTATTTCTCTTAAGAGTTGTGGTAACTGGAGATGTTTGGACTTCTCAAAGCGGCGACATGCTTTACTAGTTGTTCTCGCAGGAGAAGGGGGAAAAAAGCCTCCTTAGCGCTTTCTTTTTCTTTGGAATCCCTGGTTTCCAGGCTCTTTCTAGGAAGAAGGAGCCTACATCCTGCCACAAAAAGCCACCAGAGGGGATGGTGAATGTGTTTTAATATATAACATTGTGAAGGGAGAGTCTGAGTCGGGAGCATCGCCTCCTCCTATCTGGCAGATCTGGGGACATGCCAGCACCCGCCCTGTGTGAAATCAGCATCTCGGCGCACGGAGCTGACAAGTGCGCCTCCCCCCTCTCCAAAAACCCATCGTTACAGGCTTCGCCTCTGGCGGTTTCATTTTTTTTAAAGGCAAGCTCAAAGCCACAGATTACACATTCTGCTCATCAACCGTGCGGCTAACGTCACTTACACAGCAGCAGCATCGGCAGCACGGGGTATTTTTTTTTCGGATTTGGAGACGAGCCGCCTGTGCGTAAAAACGACCGAGATCCGTGTACTGTGGATTTGTTTTGTTACTGATTTCCGATTTTTTTTCAGAATTTATATTACTTTATATACCTATATTTTTATTTTTGACTGCACGGGGTTGTTGGACACCTCGGGGAGGAACCCAGCTTGTGGATTGCGCGCATCGGACGCGGTGACATTTACGAGCCGGAGCGCGTATAACGCACCTGTGGATGCGAACCAAAACCCGGAAAAACCCTCTCCAACGGTGTTTGGACTCGAACCTTTGCAAAGGAGAGGATTCCCGGTGAAATCGAGCCGATAACCGCGTCATCTTTCTTTTGCCGTGTGCTTTTTTTTTCCTGGAGAAGCGCGCCATGCTGCTGTGCGTCTCCGTCCTGGTGCTCCCCCTGCTCGGCGTCGCAGCCGGCGGCGGCGCGTCCTACGTGCCGTGCGAGCCGTGCGACCAGAAGGCGCTGTCCATGTGTCCGCCGGTGCCGGTGGGCTGCCAGCTGGTCAAGGAGCCCGGCTGCGGCTGCTGCCTGACGTGCGCGCTCGAGGAGGGCCAGCCGTGCGGCGTGTACACCGGGCCGTGCACGCGCGGCCTCCGCTGCCTGCCCAAGAACGGCGAGGAGAAGCCGCTGCACGCGCTGCTCCACGGCCGCGGCGTGTGCCGGAACGAGAAGTTGTACAAGCTGCTGCATCCGTCCAAAGGTAGACACTGTGGCGTCTGGTTTTTCATTTGAGCATTACATGTTTTTTTTTCATCCATAGTTGCTGCAATGGCTTTTTTATTCAATCTCTTACATAATGTTTAACCCAATGTTCACTTTAGAATGACATCAGTCATTATGAAAAGCAATATTCTTATGGTTGTATGCACAGTGTGAGTTCGCATTGTCTTTTATTGCATACGAATATTGTGTGGAGCTGAGATCTATATTAGGAGAGCAAAAAAAAAAAAAAAAAAGGGGGGGGGGACAGCTGGACAGAGATGTTATTCCTTCCCTGTCAGTGCAGGAATTTTAATGGAGCTCACAAGTGACGCGCGCGCGCGCACCCACACACGCACGCACACACACAAGGTGATGCCAAGGCTATTGTGAAGAAGTGACCTCCAGACTGTAAAAGTCCATTAGGGTTTTCACAGCCAGCCCTAAAAAAAAAAAAGGGCTCCACTCACTCTCAGGTGCAGCCATGGATTTATTTCATGTTTAGTGAAACAAATGATAGGTGGTTTGAAAAAATGCATTCTCTCGGCGAGAGAAGGCCAATAGTGACGTTTTCAGCCCCGCCCCCCACCCAGCCACCCACCTTCCATCCCCCTTGAGCCCGTGACCTCTGTCAACGATCCGATCAACCTGTCATCTCACCTTGAAAGGCCCTCTTTAGGGGCCTTAAATCACTAGGTTTCGTGTGAGTGGCCCATTGCCCCCGGGGGACGCCGCCCCCCCCCGGCTCTGCTTTAGCCGAGGGAGAAGATTACAGGTGGTGCTCACCGCGACACAGCCGCTGTGTCTGAGGCACTGACAGAGTGCATTGTGGGGGGAAATCTTGGCTTGTGGCCCCTTGAACTCACCCTCTCTCCAAGGTGTGAAATCACAGCTTGCCATCTTCCCTTTCGTCTACAGTTTCTTTTTTTTTTGTGGGTCCCTTTTTGCTCTTTTGTCCCTTCCACCTTTTGCTCGTCCACCACCTGCACCTTTCCCCCCCGCCCACACCTATCCCACCTTTTTGTCTCCATTCTCTCCCACCGCGATCGCTTCTTCTTCTCCTCTTTCCCCCCGGCTACGCTATTCCGCCCCTCCTCATCTTTTCCACCCTATTCTATTCTTCCCCCCACCCCCCACCCATCCCTTGGTTTCACCCTTTCCATTCTGTCTCGCGCTTTATTTTCCCGCACATTGAGAGTTTTTTAAGTGTCGAAAACGGAGCGAGCCTCTGGAAACATAAATAATCTCACTGGCTGCGTTAAACCACAGCGGGCAGAGCCAATGCACGGCATGTTTCTCTGGCTAAGTAACATTTGCATGAAGTCCAATAAAAAAAACAGCTGAAGATAAGAGAGAGGAACACATGTATTACTCAAATGAGCTCAACCCGAGATAAGGTCTAAAAGAAACACAGTCCGCTTCGCTATAGTTTTTGTTTTATTCCCTTTTTTGCATTGAGTCACACAAAAAAAAAATCTTTGGCTGCACTCTTTTCACCCGAGCGGGAACATCTCAACCTCGAGAGTGGCTCCGCATCTGAGAAATTATTGTATAACTGTAAAAAAAAAAAAAAAAACTTCTATTCATCTCCCTGGCCCTTTTTCTTTTTCCTCCCTTTCCCACAGTGCCCTATGCTCCTGCCCACCACTCTTTGTTAGTCCCACCCCACTCTCTTCATCGGCCTCTCTCTCTCTCTCCCTCTCTCTCTCTCTCCCTCTCTCTCTCTCTCTCTCTCTCTCTCCGGCTCAGGGCTGCACAGTGATTCAGCAGAACACAGGCTGAGTGTGGGTTACTGATCACACCCTCCCCTCCTCCTCCTCCTCCTCCTCCTCCTCCTCCTCCTCCTCCTCCTCCTCCTCCTCCTCCACCTCCTCCCCTCGCTCTACCCGTCGGCAAGCTTCTCCATTAACTACACATCTCCGGCCGGGATCGCTCCCCTCTGTGCACAGATTAAACCTAAGCCGCACGCTGTCTCTCTGATCGGTGCACAACTCATGTCAACAGTGCATTTCATACACCATGGGAGAGTGATTCACTGGAGGAGCCCAAAAGTGCATGGTTGCAAAGGGTTAAACGTGCATTTCGAATAAAAGCCGAAGCATGATTTCCTGCACCACTATAGAGTATTTTTGCCGCTCCGTTGTCATGCTCGCAAGTGCCCGTGACACATCGAGACTGGAAGTCATTGATCAAGATTTGGAGCTCTCTGTCTCAGGGATCCGGCCCCTGCAGGGCCAAAATTCAAGCACGGGGCCGAGAGGGACAGATAGAGGAAAGAAAAAGGAAAAGAAATGAAAGATGTGATCTGTCAGCACAGGTCAGATTAGACGCGCTGGAGGATTAGCATGTGAAGACTTGATTGGACTGCCACTGGAAGGAAGAGGGGAAAAAAAAGAATGTGTCAGCTGGAAACCGGAGGGAGGGATTGCTCCTGTTTTTTTCAGAGAACCTGTCATTATGGGGAGCGATGACGTCATTGTGATATTCATCATCATCATCGTCATAATCATCGGGGGCGGTGGGGGTAAAGCGTCATTTGCAGCGATGGCAGTGACCTTGTTTCACCGCCCCAGTACGCTCGGTAGCTTAGCGATCACATCGGCGTGCAGAATGCGCGGGGGGGGGGGTGCAGTGAGTTTTATAAAATCTGCAAAAAATGAAACGGAAATGCGTGCGTGGTGGAAGTGGGCCAACTGTGGCTTAGAGACACATACAAGGCTGTAGCTTAGCGATCACATCGGCGTGCAGAATGCGCGGGGGGGGGGGGGCAGTGAGTTTTATAAAATCTGCAAAAAATGAAACGGAAATGCGTGCGTGCGTGGTGGAAGTGGGCCAACTGTGGCTTAGAGACACATACAAGGCTAATGCACATTTAAAGCTATAAACGAAGTGAAATGTCAGTGAATAGAGGATGTAAAGGGGCTGAGTGCCAACCCCCCCCCCCCCCCGGTTTTGAGGCGCATGTGCGCATGAGGGCTTCTGTGGGGAGCGGGACTGGGACCCAAATTGCGGCTGAGGCTGTTTCTGGTGCCTTGCCACGTGACAAGTGTAATAGCCTATTTTCATGGGACCTGAGTGCCAGGGTGAGGCTAAACATCTCATTTCGGTTACTGGCTATAAAAGTACAAAAAAAAAGAAGAAAAATCCTGGTCTACACTCACCCTCCAAAACTGGCAACTCGATCTGGCCATAAATGTAGGCTCTGTTGTCCCGTATGTCAACACGTCCGATCTGAAAGGTGGCCCATAGCCACCGGCCATGTGCTAAAACACACATTCAGCCGGCGCAGTGAAATCGTAACGTTTTCCGAATCCCTCCGCTGTCCCTCATTAATCATTCATTTTAGCCTCGCATCAATGTGTCTCCAGGAGGTAGCGCTTTTGATTTTGATCCAACTCCAAAAAGCAACTGGAAAACGCTAATATCACACCTGTGGACATGAACTCGTTTGTGATTGGTTGTTTTAATCCCGCCGTGTCTGCAAGTTGTAACGTTTCTTTTTTTGTGCAAAAATGCACGTGGAAACAATAACACGGCGTATCACCTCTTTTCCCTGTCCTTGTGTCCCTCTCTCAGAAGGCAACGATGGCGCCCTGCTCCCCGTCCCCGACTCCCTGCTGCCTCAAACCAAGGTGCCCCTGTACGGACGGGACCACATCAGCAGTCGGAAGGCCCAGGCAATGAAGCAGGCCAAGGACCGCAAGAAGCAGCTGGCCCGGCTGGGGCCTGCCAGCAATCTGGACTTCTCCCCGCTTAGCCTGGATAAACTGGACCCTGAGTTTGTGAGTAAAGAATGAAGTGCACATTTTTTTTGGCAGATTTTTAGTTTTTTTTTTTTTCATTTGGTCCGGATGGGCAGCTAAAATCTCGCAGGTTGCATTCTACCGCCTTGGGGCTTTATTATTTATTTGTTCTGACAAATGAGTGGACAAGGTGCCCTGCAGGGCTTCTTTGGATGATTGTGTTTTTAACACGTTAATTCCAAACACACTCACACGCCCGTGTATGTGTGCGCAGGGGCCCTGCAGGAGGAGACTGGATAATCTCATTCAGAGCATGAAGGACACTTCTCGGGTCCTGGCTCTCTCTCTCTACATCCCCAACTGCGACAAGAAGGGCTTCTTCAAACGCAAACAGGTGTGGACGCATCCTTCCCCGTCACGGCAACTATTCCATTTTATTTAGACGTTGTGATTTCCAGACATTTCCATGAGGAATTATTTTTGGGGAAAAAACACCCTCTCACCCTTCTCTAACAACGCTTGCTCGCAGTGTAAGCCGTCCCGTGGTCGGAAAAGGGGGATCTGCTGGTGCGTGGACCGGTTCGGCGTGAAAATCCCCGGCATCAACTACGCCGGCGGGGACCTGCAGTGCAAAGACCTGGACAGCGGCAACAGCAACATCAACGAATGAGGGTCCACCCACACACACACGCACGCACACACACAAACGCCCCCTCCCCCACTTGTTCTGCAAAAAAAAAAAAAAAGCCAATCAAGCTATAGCACACTTATCGACTGCCGGGTAAGGAGAATATGGCACAGTTGTGCTCATATTTGGTCAGGTGTGCTGGCCTACTGTCATTTAGTTTTTTTTAATTTCTTCTAGCCAAAACCGAGCTTGCTTAGATTAAAAAGTCACGTAGGTCTTAACTCCCCCCCCCCGTGACACCCCGTCTCTTTATATCCATAGATGATACTTTATATCCGTAGATGATAGAGAATTATATATATATATATATATATATTTGTATGATATCAATGACGTGCTGTGTACTGAGTATGAGTGGCGAGTCATATAATCGCTAGATCGTGAGACAAGACCTATTTTTGAATGTGGCTGCAGATCGATATTTTTTGGTTTTGTTTTTGGGGCGAGAGTTGGACGCACAAAAAGTTCAGTCAGTTCTCCTCATGATGGCTTGTTAATTGTGCGAATGGCAATGTCAAATTGTGTATGTATTCTGCCATTGAACCCTGCCTTTTACCCCACTGGGTATATCATATTTTCACTGTGTGCAGGAGGGCAGGAGGGCAATCGCTGCCGGTTGTCCACCTCCCAAGACATAGAAGTGGGTTCTCAAAAGTCAAGGATAACCATAGAAACTCAGCATTGATTATTATTATTTTTTTTGTAATCAAACCGAGAATATGAGCATGATTACGATTTATGGAAATGTTTTATTTTTCCAACCAGATATGCTTACTTTTGTTCGTCTAAGAAGTTCTCTGCGGTTGCACGTTGCTCCTTTTGTGCCACCGCCTTGCGCGCTCGTCGCAACCGGATGTTGGCCACAGTGAAGCAGGTTGTCCTTTGTGGCGTCGGATTTGTCGTCTTGGATTTAGGCCCGGGTTATGACCAAGCAATTTGCATGAAACCAGATATACTTGGCAGGATACATATATAAAAAGGGGGCAAGTCCTGTCAACTGCGTCCACTGTTTTTCAATGTAATTACAGTGTGTGTTTGCGCGTGCGTGTGTGTGTGTCCTGTATGCGCCATGCCCTAAGAGTTCTCAACTTCAAAAAGGCCGTATCTAAGCTACCAGCCGGTGAACGTCGCTACGCCAGGCGTTTTTTTGTTTTTTTTTCCTTCCGCAGCTCCCACACACAAACAAATCGTATGCAAAAGGCCCCTGCGTTGCTTTTTTTTTGGTCCACGCGAGGGGCAAGGTCACCAAGTGTGTATGTAAATATCGAGTGCCTTGTGTCGCGCGCCACTTTGAATTTTGGATTTGCATGTGGATCCACCGGGTTGCCCGATGTGGGACACCCCCAGTGCTAAAAGAGGAAAACCAACGCTCGCCGTGTGAAAGATTTATTTTCTGCTGGCGTTTGTTTTTTTTAAGTACAGTTCCGTCCGGTCAGGTGCTGCTGAGCGTATGTCGACAAAGGTCAAATATCTTTTCTATATATATATATATATATATATATCGATCATTTCTTTGTTCAGCTAATGGTTCGTATAATCTTCATCACTAGCTTGTGATATTTTAGGAGAGATTGGACAGGGGCACATCCGCCCATTTCTTTCCATTTACGCTGTAGAGTCAACGCGACCCAGCGACGGGTTCGAGCCTTTCGTAATCTCAGAAAAAAAAAAGATTAATGTGAACATTATGGTGAAATATTTATCAGGCGTGTAATTGATGTACTCATTTTTGTAATAACGAATCACTATTTAAATAAAAGTTCCTGTACTCACAGAAAATGCCTGTCTGCACTTTTGTCTTAAACGTGCAAACTCTGCCAGAATTGTTATCTCTACGACCTTGACACTCCATGCAGGCGGGTTTCTGCTGTCAACTCACAAACTGTGGCCCCACCCACTCTGCCAGTTGTAATATTTTCCGCTGATTAGGAACATTTTCTCTTCAACAACAGTTGCAGAGTAGCATCATTATTATTTATTTATAAAAAAATACCATATGTCCAATATTTCAATCTTTTTTTTTTTTTTTTTGCTCTGTTTTTGCTCTCAACCAACTTCCCATTGAAATCTCAACTGTTTTCACTGAAAAGCTTCAAACTTTTTCTGCAATTTTGGTTCTGGCAGGCAGCACCGACCAAAAAGATTTCAAACCTGCTAAAAACTATGAAATGGAATGAAAATGACAAAAATATGACAATTGAGCAGCTGTAAGCTCCTCTGGGTAACCCCTTTAAGGAGTCGTAATGGGTTAAAAACATAAAGGCCTCGTTACGCTCTTTTTTTCTTTTTTTTTTGCTGATTCAGGATTAATGATTTTAAAACAGATGCTGCGAGATCATAAATCTCCCTCGCGGGGTTTTCCCTCCCGGATTTAAAATGAACCATGCAGTTGATGCAAAAACACAGGCAAGTGGATTTATTACCATTTTAATAGGGGTTTTTTTTATCTGTTAATCACTAGGCAGCCTAGAGTCATGTCCTCCCTAGTGTTGGAACATTTACAGCGCTGCTAACGCTACCGTCAACGTTTACTACATTTCATCTTTATCTGTGTATTAAAAAAATGCCAGGTGTACTTGAAGCCCACAGTATAGCACAAGGCATTGACAGTAGTCTGCAAGCCAGGACAAGAAAACACGCCTAAAAAACACCAAAATATGTCGGGAGGCTTTTTCGTCTTTCGACACATACAGTACAAAACACAGATAATCTGAGCACAGTCACAATTAGTAAAGCGAAGACACTGACGACTCTCCCGCTGATGAGTATTTATGACGCAAAAAAAAAATCTGCAATCTGCCTCCTGCTCAGTGAGGTGGAATCTTTCACTTCATCGACACATACAGTACAAAACACAGATAATCTGAGCACAGTCACAATTAGTAAAGCGAAGACACTGACGACTCTCCCGCTGATGAGTATTTATGACGCAAAAAAAAAATCTGCAATCTGCCTCCTGCTCAGCGAGGTGGAATCTTTCACTTCATCCTTTTTTTTGGGGGGGGGCATCCTTTTTTTTTTGGGGGGGGGGGGGGGGGGGCGGTGGTCAAGATTTCAAATTTCGCCCGTCAAATGAACTAGAAAAACACACACGCACACACACACACACCACACACAAAGATAACATATAGCTTACTCAGATGTTCTTTGTTCCCAAGTTTGTTTGTTTTTGTTTGTTTTTAAGCCATGCTATATCTGGTCCGTGTCGGGGACCTCCGGCTCTAGCTCTGGGAGGTACTGGCCGCAGTTGGGGTCGCCCCTCACGGTGGGCGCCGACGGGATGGGTCGGCCGGTGTGGGGGTTGACGCACCAGCACTCGCCCCTCTGACCGTGCAGCGACATCTTGCACTGGAACGAAACATCAACGATTGTGGTTGTGACTTTTATTTTTGTGTTTCTCGGAAGGTGTTTGAATAACATTCTGGAGCAGGGTAGGCCTGTGACGGCCGGATTTTTGGACGCTGGGAACGCTTGGGTCTCACGGTGTGTGTTAAGGTGTGCGCCTTTGTGTGCAGTGGAGCTTGTGGGCGTGGTTCCCCCTGTGTGGTTAATTGCCTGGTGATGGGCTGATGGCATTCAGGTGTGACCTGGGTATTTAACCAGCCCCACACTTGCACTCGGTGCTTTCTGTTATTTCTTTAACTTTCGTACCTGTGCAGGCGTAGACCTTGTTTGTATCTGTAACTTTCAAGCCTTTTGCCTCTTAAATTATTTTGATGGGTGTCTGGGCTCATTTCTGGGGAGCAGCCAGGGTCATTTGCTTGTCCTTATCTTTGATCCCCCCCCCACCACGCAAATAGCCATTTTTCCCTTATCCAGATATTGACTCTTTTAATGAATTGACTCTACCTCAGCTTTGTCTTTATTTTCTATCTCAACTTTTGTCACTAGGATTTTTTTTTTACATAAAGATGTCTTTTATACAACATTCCCTGTTGCACTTTTGCACGTCTCTCCACACTGGTGGATCAATTGTTAACTCGGTGTCCCTCGTTTACATTTCTATCCAATGCTCTACCTTGTTAAAAAGGTAGAAACACAAAAATGTGTGAAATATAGAAATAGAGAACACATCTTTGTGTAACCAGTGGCTGTGATGCTCTACCCACCTTTTATACTCTAAACACACTTTCATCATTGTGAGGTGGAGACACATACTCTCCAAATGCCTGGTGTCACCTGTTTGAGGTTATACTGCCCCCTCTTGTCGCAGTTGGGGATGTGCAGGGCGTACAGGTCCTCCAGGGGACCTCGGTTATCTCTGAAGGGCATCTTGGATATCCGCTCCAGCACTTGGTCTAGCTCCTGCTGACACTGAGTCTTAAAAACAAGAAAAACAAGGACAGTTTTCATGTGGACAGCCATGACTGGGCGCGTCGGGGGCCACAGAGTTTCTGTGACCCCGTGGCTAAAAATGTGTTGTCGACCTATGTGAAAAATGTTCTGTTGGGAGGAAAACGTTTATCTTCACCACTTTTTTTGTTTTGCTTTTATGTTCAAAAGAAAACGTTCCAAAGTTCAATAGGGACACCCATCCAAACAACAGAAAACTATTCCAACATACATCAACACTTAAATGTGTTTGCAAGGCGGTCGGCACATTTTTGACACAGCACATAAAAACTCATAAAATTCCGATAAACACACACACACACATATATACAAAATCTAAAAGGAAAGAGAAAAAAAACATTAAAGCTAGAAAGCTAAAAGGGGCTTTCTGTAATGAGCGTATGAATCACAATTCTTGCCAGCAATGAATAATAACTCTTGCCAGTGACCTCACAATTCAGCGAAGCCAAATGTCCTGTTGAGACACAGAAGAACTAAAGTTTTCTGGTCGAGCAATAACCGTTGAATAATTTTTATGGCGGATCAGAAATTACCACAATGTTGTGGTTCAGTGCCGGGTCACAGAGAGCCCATCAGGTGTATTTAAGGTCAGTCGATATGGGCCTGCCGATTAAAGAGCACCCGGTGTGAGGGGTTTGAGTGGAAAGAAATTGAACTGTGTGGAGGGGGAGAAAAAAAAAGTGTTTGCCTTGCCCTGTGACAGTTTTAGTACCCTTAAAAAATATTGTTTCTTATTACATCTCAACTTTTTTTTTCCCCTTTTGAGCCAAATTGTTTTTTTTAAAGTTCACGGCTATAAGTTGTCCACAGGTTTCGGGGGGGGGGGCTCCGTGGCACTCCGAATGAGCTTCAAACTCGAAAAACCAAAACTCAGAACAGCTGCTGCACCGGAGGGAGGCGGCACGGCGCCTCTGAGGAGCTGATCCTCCACACCGCGGAGGATTCACAGCACACCCACTTTCCACTGTATTCTGTCATTTTGAAGGCCAAATGATGGATCAAGAAAATAACACCGGGAAAGTATAGTTGATTCAGCAGAATCGAAGGTCCTGCTCATCCTTCTTTCCAAACGGCTGAAATCAGATGATTTTGGCTCACATCAATACGAACTTTTAGAAATCTCAGGTGCAATAACTTATTGTGATCGTAGTACGCAAACTGTGCTTACGCCTCACCTGTTTAGGCCGAGCGGGCTTCACCTCCTCCACTTTGTTGGTCTTCATCTTGGTCTTCATCTCCTGCCTGTGCTGGCGCACGGCGCTCTCCTTGGCTCCCAGCCAGGTGGCCTCCTTGCTCGGTTTCCGCGCGGCGGGGATCTCGCTCACGCCCTGCTCGGGCGGCGGCTCCACGGCCTCACCTGACACAATAAATGACATGACAGCAAAAATGGAATGTAACCCAAATCATCTTGTCATGCTCCCGGGCATGTTGCAAATGTTAAACAGCTCCAGTGGCCACTCTGTGTGCACTCGTTGGGTCTTTGTGCGCAGGCCTTTATGCATTTTCAATAACTTTCAACCATTTTATTTATCAACTTTATTTATTTCTGGAAGGAAGAGCAGTAACCATGAGAGAGTTTGGGAAGAGAGCCCCTTGATCCAGCCAAAACTTGGCCCTCCGAAATCACCTTGCATCTCCCTTTTTTTTTTTTTTCATGTTTTGCCAACTTTAATTATCCATGCATTGCTTCCGTTTCTTTGACGTTTGCGCCTGCCTTTGTTCATTTGATTTAGGGTCACATTTGTCGTTTGGTATCATTCTCGTTTCACTAACGATACGTTGTCGGGGGCGGTGGAAGCTGTGGGGTGTCCAAACCAGTGTTGCTCCGAGAGGCATCAGCGCAATCAATGAGTCACGTTCTCAAACGGCCGAGGAACCGCATGCGGCTCCGTTAACAAGCTTGTGGGCAGAGAAATGTTGGCCACCGCTGAACTTTAGTCACAGGCAGGTTTCCATGGCTGCTTTTTTCCCCCCGGTTACGCGATTTGGTTTTATAAGCACATGTCAAAAGAGGTGATAAATGAACACAACAGTTGATATTAAAAGTTTGACACTTTTCAACATCTTGTATTTGGAAAGTGACTTGCGGAGGGGCGTGGGTCCCAGTTTTGCTGATGTGTATAATTACATCCAGCTCATCTTGTCCACGCTGGACAGATTTGGACCTTTGAAGAGGTCTAACCTAAATAACTTTTGCCAATGAGACATGGGCTCATTGATAGAATGTTAGGGTGTTCGTTTCCTTTCTTTTTCCAACACATGCAATATGTGCCCGCTGCTGGAAGTCAACAAATCAAATATCAAATAAATTGCATGTCGCTGAATCGGTAGTCTCCATTCAGTCTTCACATCAATCTAAAATCGAATTCCCCTTTCGAGCAGATGGAGCAGGCATTGTGAGAGGCCATCGGGTCCGACCCTGGCGTGTTGTTTCTGACAACAGAGCATACTTGGGCTTGGGTTGGGGTTGAGGGTCGACGGGGAGGGAGTGGAAGAGGAGTGTCACACCAAAAGCAGCAGACTTTTTTTTCATTCGAAAGAAACACGGCGAGCGATGCAAAAGAAAGTCATCGGAAAGCAAGCGCAATCACATTTCGTCTCCGTGGCAGGGAGAGAGCTCGGCAAGAGGCAAATTTGACATCCGGTTGTAGAATATGATTACAAAAGGCCTTGGAGAAAGGAAATTCCTAACAAAGCAATAACAAGGGTACTGGCGCCTTTGGCCATCAGATAGATCTGGTGGTGTTGGACTTCAGTTCCCCGTTATGACGCTCCAACCGTGTTCTCTCTCCGGTCTCGCCCTTTGAAGACTGAGTTTTTCCACCAACACACACACACACACACTTCAAACAAAAAGGTGGGGGCAAAAGTCAACTGAAATCAGGTGTGCATTGGCATGCACGCTCGCGTCGCAAAGATAAACACGCCCGGGACTATGAGCATGTGTTGCGCCGAGCAGCTGGGGAGGCGGGGGGGGGACGACTTTTTGTTTTGCCGTCTTACATAATCCCAGCGGTATCCAAGAGCAACGCCATCGCGCCCTCTCCTCCAAGGAAACCCGAGAAGTTCCCCTCAAGTACGCGCGTCAGTGGACAGTTGGTAGTAGCAAGAAACCACCAATCTTCCCCACTTGAATTCACACACACACACACACACACACACACACGCACACAAACAAATACAGAGGGGGTCTGGTCAGGAGAGTGGGGGGGGGGCGTTAAGCCTCTGCGGTACAAGCCGTCCCGCAGCGGTGGGCTGGGAATCAGCAGTGTCAACAGAGCAGCAGGCCTACCGTCCAGTCTACTGCTCTGATTAATCCAACGCACAATGGCCCGAGAGTCTCTCCCTTTACCAGATCTGATCCACGTCCAATTCCCTGGTGGCACGTAGGCCAGAAGTGTCACGTCTGGTCGGATGCCAATGGCAGTCTTCAACGTGGCGGTGGCGAAGTGGGGAAAACGGTTGAAAGAGGATTGCATCAGAGGTGTGATGCCCTTCTTAGGCATAGGATTTTACTGCGAGCAAGTCCATTGAACGTACTTGTGGGTCCAACTCCTTATCGACCAGTTTTCTGCGTGGAAAAAAAGTGGGACTACCTACGGACGTGGGATCAACGTAAGGTTGTATTTATTATTCATTAATATTAATTCAACGTGTTAGGCTAAGAGTGTGACCCTCAAAAAAAAGTTAAAAGAAGGAAAAGGAGAAGAAGGTACACCTCTCCGAAATTGCTCTCGGCACACCTCCGAAACCGCAAAATAGGTCCTGTCCCACTCAGGAGTTTCTTTAAAAGGAAATGTGCCGAGAAGCTGCGCTCCATCATCCATTACGAGGCCCCCGTGGGACTGTTCTCCTAGAAACACAAACTCGGCAGAGTGCAGATAGGTTTACCTTCCACGTTTTTCTGGCGCGCAACTGTCATCTGCGACGGGGCTTTGGACAGGCTCAGGCAAGTCAGCGCGCGCGCACACGCCGCGACCCGGCAACTCGCTCACCGCCGGCACCGCTGGGTGAACTCGGTTGTGGGACAATTGTGCGCGACCTGAACTAGGACGTCAGGCGGGGCAAGCTGTCGCACGCAGCTACTGCTGACAAATCCGTCTGAACGGCCCAAGGGGGGGGGTGACTGGGTTTTCTAATAAACGACCGAATGAAAGAAACCTTCCTCCAACATCGTGTGCACAACAGAACAGCAACTTCAACATGTTTCCTTCGAGAAATGCTCAACATCAAATGGTTGGAAGACACAGCAGACGATCACAATTTCTTTTATCTTGTCGCGTCAATCTATCAAACCACCTCCCCTTCGTCGCCCTTTGTCCCATTTCAATTGTCTGTAGCATTTCAGACACTGTTAGGCATTGTCTCAGGTCACCCGTGCCCAAAAGTTTTTTTAAGTATTGCGGGAATTTGGATCCCCATAGGCACGAGGAGGTTCTTGGCACGGTTGCAAGTGAAGTCGACGCTTGGGGGGTGGGGGTTTCGAGAAATGGCACAAATGCCCCTGTTTTTGGAAAAGCCAGGGGTGGGGATTATCTCCGAGCTATTTCTGTCCTGCGGGCTCCGTCTGGACGCCCCCGCAGGTACGCAAGAATGCCCCTTGTTAGCTAACCATGTTAAATCAGCCTCCAGATGGCACGGATTGTTTTTTTATTTTTTATTTTACCCTTTCCTTTTCGCCTGCCTTTTTTCCCCTCTTCGTAACCACTTCTTCTAACAGGATTGATAAGGCTCAATATCCATCCAGTCCATTTTAAGGAACCAAATGACACTGGGTTGTGGGGTTTTGAATAGAAGATGTTTCAAATGCCTCCCAAACTGAATGAAACATTTTAGTAGCTATTTTAAATGTTAAATGATGATGTCCATCCTGTTTGAAGCAAAAAGTGACATATGTCTTGAGCCTGGGCCTGTCAGAGGTGGGGATTGGTTGTGTTTCTTTGTCAACAGTCTTTGACTGTCGGAGGTTAGAGCACAAAGTTTTCACAATTTTTACTGATGAAACAGTCACGAAAATAACGTATACGGAAACTAATCTCTTGCGCCTTCTGTCACACTCTTTATTAAGGGTTTTGAAAATGAGTGAATTTTCTGTGTGGCCCAGGGCTAATAAACGTCCTGCTGTGCTAAATGAGTCATTTTTAAGTATATCTACACATACTGAGTGGAATTGTGACGCAATATATGTTCTGTAATTACTGGATTACTAATATGCTGTAATTAAAATTCCCCGTGGTATTGACCAGAGAGGAAAATATGCCACTGCAGTTCCAGTGCATTCCAACCAATCGACATTCCTTTAAAAAAAGGTAAATTAGTGCTTCCTTGATTTTGTTAAGGCCTCATTTTGTGTTCAACACTAATTGAGAGAATTTTCTTTCATTTCCATGTTATTGAGGTGTTTCTACACGTGTTTAAAGCAAAAATGAGCCCAAACAAGGGTTTCGGGTTGAGTGCAAATAGCAAAAAATCTCCCATTTTCATTCCGCCCCACACTTTGACTGCGCTTCCTCTCCTTCACTTCACTTATCTTCTAAGTCTCTTACGCGATCGTTCGAGGGTCAAAGGAATATAGGCCCTGACCTTTGACCTCACCGAGATCAGATCAGAGAAAGCTGTCAGTGCAGCTCGAATCAATCCCAGTTCTGTAAACCTGTATAAATGTCACCTCTGAGCACCTCTTACCATGTTTTTGTGTGTGTTTCTCAGATGTTCACAGTTTGAAAAGTGGGTAAAAATGACCCACACAAAAGGATGCCTGGATGCCAGCTGCAGCGTTTCATCCCTTGGTTCTTTCCCTCTGGTTTCCAATCAGTCTTTTGCTTAAGTAGATAGAACTTCTTCATTGATCAGCCATTTTTTCCCCCTCCTCTGATTTACAGATTCATTCCTGGACCAAAATGAGTAGCAGCGACAGTAGCCGCAGCAATAGTTGGCGCTCAATCTTCCAAAAAGCCTGTGTTCTTTTTTTTCCTCTTGCTGTATATGTGAAAAGAATTTACTGCAGGAAATCAACTCGGTGAAGTCTCATCCTCGGCCAAATAATAAATAACAAATGGCCGATCCGTTACACCAGCAGCAGGTTTTTTCATGTCCTATTACACGAAGAGAGAAGCAAATAAACAAAATTGGACCTTATTCTGCCTGTATTTAGATTTTTCCTTGAGAAAGCTGTGTACACTTCACTCAGACCACTCACTGCAACACTCTTCGTCAGAAATCACTTTTCCTTCTGCAACGGCGAGGCCTTTTAGCCAAAAGGGCTCCGCATTCAGCCCATTTCTGAGCTTTTCGCAGTTTTTTTGGACCAATCCAACTTCGTCTCAGACCTTTCAGCTTGCAAGCCGGAGCACGGCCTGACCCACACCCGAGGGGGGGAAAGAAAATGAAGAAAAAAAAAAACTTGTGACATCTAACAAATTTCCTTCTCCGCAAGCAAGCCTTTACATGACGCATTTGTGTATTTTGTCCTCTTGTTTTTGCTCTTATATAACCCGCTGCAAATGCATGCCTGTTTTATTACTTGTCTGTTTTTGTTTGAAGAGGGCTTACAGAAATAGACTTTGCTGCACGAGGGTTGCGTCAATTGTGGAAGTAAGTCATTTATCGTGGCTGATTATCAAATCATAAATGTGTCAGGAGGTTGATTTTTTTTTAACCTTTT
Source organism: Colistium nudipinnis (assembly GCA_016785305.1). Taxonomy (NCBI): domain Eukaryota; kingdom Metazoa; phylum Chordata; class Actinopteri; order Pleuronectiformes; family Rhombosoleidae; genus Colistium; species Colistium nudipinnis. The sequence continues at coordinate 163,168 of JAFBJU010026062.1, read as the reverse complement.
GTCAGCACGCTCTAGAGTTCGCCCAGAGAACAGAGCGACTCCCCGAACGCCGTCCACTGTAGTTTCTCTACGTTCCAGTGGGGGTTCGGTGCCAAAATAAACACGTGTCAGTCTGGAGGTAAACTCTGACAAAGCATGGATTTGGAAATTAGTAGAAATCACACCCCGGGCTGGATCCACCGCTGGAGTCCTCCGCTCTCGCCGGCGAAAATAGAGAAATTAATAAGGGCCTTGTGCTTTTCATCATAACATCTCTGTCACCTTTTTTTTATTAATTTTTTTTTTCGAAAAAGCAATCTACATTCGTACGAGGCAGAAAACCTGGTCAGTCACTGTCAACAGATAGATTCTGGTCAAAGCCTAAAGTCCAGGTTTCCAATCAATGCAGCATTCCTGCTGCTGTTTCTCTCTCCCTCTCTCTGTGTTTCTTCCTCTCCAACCCCCCTGTGGAAATGTCAACATCAATACTGTGATGTTTTCTGTATCCATCCCAGCGAGTACAACTTCTGGGAATTTTCTGCAGGCCACTACCTCTCTCTCTTTCTCTCCATTACAGACTTTTAGGATGAGAGAGAGAGAAGGGGGGGGGTGGCCAGGAATGACTGGAGGGGGTCCAGATGTGATCAGATCATAGCTCTCTCTCTCACACACACACACACACACACACACACACACTCACACACACCCCTGTGCACACCAGGGACGCCTGACTTTAAAACAGCTCTATGCAGCACAACGCAAGAGTTTGACTTTGAGGAGTGCAACACTTCAGCAAGTGCTGACGCGGGTGGATGATTTCAGGTGCGATAGGTAAATGTATAGATTATATTAAAACAAAGAAATGTGTATATATACACCAGAGGGCAACTATAGAAGTTTGCCTCATAAGGCATTAGGTAAATCTGTGCGTAATATAATTAAAAAAAATAACAATAGTATATGCCAGAGGGCAACTATAGAAGTTCACTACATAAGGCAATAAGTACATCTGTGCGTAATATAATAGAACAATAATAATATATGCCAGAGGGCAACAACAGAAGTTCACTACTAAGAGTAACAGAGCCTGTTTTGTTTTTTTACACAGCCCCCCTCGTGACAAGGCAATATTTCGACACTAGTCTAGTCTAGACGCGTGTCATTAAAAATGGATGAGAGGCTGGATGACTGACCGCTGGTCTGCTCCCGGTGCTCCTGGCTGAGGGCGCCGCCGCTCTCCGGCTCCACTCGGCGCCGGCACCCGCCCTGGCCCTGCACCAGTTGCTCCAGCGGCAGCTCGGAGTCGGGCGTCGGGTAGCACCGCAGCCCGGTGGCGCAGCGCGGCGTGTACACGCCGCACGGCTCGCCCTCGCGCCGGGCGCACACCGGGCAGCAGCCGCAGCCCGGCTCGCGCACGATCTCGGCGCAGCTCTCCGTAAGCCGCGCGCACAGCGCCTGTCGCTCCGCGGTGCAGCCCGGGCACCGGAACACCATCTCCGCCGCGGAGGCGCCGGCGGCCAGGGACGCGCAGAGGATCAGCAGGCGGCAGCCCGCCGCGTACGACTGCATGGTTGCGGGAGGCGCGGGGTGGTTAGCGGTTGGCATCCACCGGGAAGCTTATGGAAGGCGATCTCTCCAGAGTGTGAAGAGGGATGAAAAAGAATAAGAGAGAGGGGTAGAAATGTGTCTGCGAACAGGTGAAGCCAGGGGGGGCTGGAGCTTCTGCTGGGTCCTACAAATTCCCAGGTTTGCACCACGGGGCCGGTGTGTTTTGTGTGTGCGTGTGCGCGTGTGCGTGAATGCACGTGTGTGTGTCAGTGGTGTGGGGGGGGGGGGGGGGCCCGGGGGGTGTACAGTAGATTTACGTGTGGAGCTCTTTCCACGTTTCTACCTTTAGGATTGTGGATTTTACCCAGTGTAGACTCTTTCGATCAGCGGGGGGGGGGGGGGGGGGGGTGCCCGGGGTGTGTACAGTAGATTTACGTGTGGAGCTCTTTCCACGTTTCTACCTTTAGGATTGTGGATTTTACCCAGTGTAGACTCTTTCGATCACATATAATCAGGATTTGCCATTCCAATATCACTTTTAATATATTCTGCCACCTCTTCACAAACCTAATGATGTTTCGTTGCCAGATGCATGCAATTACTACTGTTATATACACACGACAGACGCACAGGTCGGAAACACCCAAACAATCTCATTCATGTATACATGCATCAACAACAGCGTCTTTATCGTTGTCAAGTTTAGGAACTAAATCATGACGCATCAGCATCATCAGCATCTTGAAGTTTTCCCTCTGAGCGAACTACGGAGCGCCGCTCTCCGGTTGACCCCCCTGACCTCGGCCGATGGCGATATCACGGGACGATCCGGGTCCGGGTCATTTTATGTTAAGTCTAGCATTACAAATTTAAAGTACCATTTCTTAAAAAAAACTCACATCTCAGTGAATTATGGCTGTCCGGCTGGAGGACCCTGCTATACATACCATGGCCTGTTTGTTCCAATCGACGCAGCCTGCTCCCCAACTCCCTGAATCCTGAAATTAACTAACAGACAAACAAAATCACTATGTATGGAGTGTTCCTTTCCACGGGGAAAACTCCCCACACTGTCGCCCGACGCGTCCATTGACACGCAATTAAAAGACACCAGTTGCGTGCCCATGCGTACAGTAATGCCACTGTGTGCGTAAGCGGCAATGTTTCCTATCGATCGGCGAGGGCCAAGCCTCGAGGTGCCACGAGTGATCTGTGTTTGTCCAAGGGCCCAGGAATAGAAGTGGCGTGTGCAACCCTACCCCGCAGATATAAATGCAGATTGTTTTGATTTTGCGGGCGCCCCCTGATATTCACCATTCGGCCTCCTGGCTCACCTGAAGGAGAAAGGGCACATTTCAAGCCGTCTCACGTCTCAGGGGCGTGAGTCGGGAAAATGCCCGGAGGGCTGTTTGCACATAGAACCTCATATGTCATGAAACCGGGGATGGAATGGCAGTGGTGGGAAGAGGGGCCTGGCATTTTATAAATGCGGGCCTGGGGCTCAGGATTTGTGTCTGGGAGGGCCACCGGCTAATAAGCCTAACGGGCCGCAGTATCTGCCCATGTGTGCAAAGAAATCCCCGCCAAGGTCATTTACTTAAATTAAGCAAACACAAACACAAACTCTGGATAAACTCCACATTGATAGAGGAAGACATGGGGTTGCCGATGGGCATATATATATATACTGTATATGTATATATATTTTATATATATATACTTATTATGTTATGTTATTTATGTACTTATTAAAAGGTAGGATTTAACAAATTATTAATAACACAGTATAACAGAGATAATAGATTACACAATGCAAAAACAAGTATGTATTAACTGTTTTTGCACAAACACCTTAACGGCGGGATTGAAACTGTACATGTTCAAACATGATTATTTATGTTGACTTCTATTTATATTTGCCTTGTGACGAGTCAGGAAACGTATCTTGATCAACGATTATAATTAACCCGAAGTCTAACCTGAAACCAACCTGAAATCACCACAAATAATATGCATTTTTGGAAGCGCCACCCTGGACTGAGAGTTTAACCGCTGCCAACAATAAGTGAATGACCATATAGTCGTAAACACCGTAATATCTAAGTGGAAACACTTTGCTCGGCTTCACTCGGTCCAAAATATCTTAAAATGAGCCAAATATTTTATGTCTTAATCAATGTAGTGGTGATGTAATCAGCTAACTAGGCAATTATGGTTTCCTAATTTCAAACTGCTCACAGCAGGCCTGCTGGAAGGTTGATGCAACAGAAACCCCCATTTGACCATGTGTACATATCTGTTCCCAAATTCAAGACGTATGTTCCTATTACCTATTTTATTCCATACTCTTCGTTTGAACTGAAACCGGCGCATAAAGACATTCGCATTATCACTTTTCGGACTTTGATAATGAATGTGTGCAATGTTTGGTTTTGATTATACCTAATTAAGGCTCCCTTAGCTTCAAAGTCTAATTGGATAAGTAGGGGCATTGAGTAAGTGGCGGCGGGGCGGAGGGGGGTTGGAAAAGTAATTTATCATCTGATTACTGGGCCTGTGTATACAGTTCACATTTACAGCAACGATACTGCTGAATTATGTTGTTTGTTCAACTACCAAAAAACGCTTGACATTTCTGAGAAACATTGGGCTTCGGAACATGACACACCTTTGAGGGCTTTCGGTATCTGATGATGTTTTGCTGCCAAATGTAGGGCATTAGAAGTGCTTTTAAAGCTTTATTTTTATTTGAACGTAACACTGCTTGAGAAGGCGGTCCTGCGAAATGAAGAAAAACAAAAAAAGGGTCAAAACGAGCTCTTCATGCATGAGTCTCCCTTGAGTTGGTGAAATGTGCAGCATCTCTCTGAATGGAAATGTTTACCAAATTGCAGTACATAAATCCTTACATGGAAATGTTCGCATCACAAGTCCCAAATGGAAAAATGCTTATGTGTGTGCATGTGTCGTTTGTGTGTGTGTGTGTGTGTGTGTGTGTGTGTGTGTTTGTTCGATGCCTAGCAACGACTGATGCGTGAGCAAATTAAGGAAAGTTCTTGCTTTATTTGCACATGCAAATCTCAAAGTATCTGTTATGGAGCCACAGTGCGATGTACTCCCAATTGAGACAAAATAAAGAACCGCAGAAAGGCCGTAAATCAATGTATGGGTTTACGGTCACAATGTTTAAGCTCTCAACCTGGTTATATGGCCAATGATGTCAGCATTACGTTATGCGCGGATACCGTCGACTCTCCTGTAACAATGCTGAGATCATCAGCATCTCTGTGATAACTTTAAATAGATAATAGTCTTGCACGCCCTCCCCTTGAAACCCTGTCTGCGCTGTAGCCGACCAGTTTGTCTGAACTCTAAGTTAACACAGACATTTTGCATCATTGCCCAAATCAAAATCAGATATGCTTTGAATTGCCTTTTTTTTGCTCAGGTATCGAGATACACACCACTGCGTAGACAGTGAGCACAAATAACACTCGTGCTTCTCGGGCCGAACCAGCTGCCGAGCTCTGTTTTTTTTATTGGTGCCCTGACTCGGATATGGTTTGACTAACATCTGCCTATGTGGTGCGAGTGTCAGGTTTATAAATATGAAGGCTGGCCTTTATTAAAGTCTCAGCCTCCGCGAGCTCTGTCCTCGCTGTTTGGGTCTTAAAGCCTTGCTTAAACTGTGAAGCACAAAAGGTCTAGTGTTGACCTTTCGTGGGATCCACACGTGGAGGCTTTAAAATGCCGTGTCTGTTTTTTTATGGATGAATCCTGGACCTTGTGTTTGCTTTGTGCAAAAGTCACGTGGACCACTGATGCATGGTGCACTTTCTTGCGTGTTGAAGTCACAAATAGTTGGATGGACTAATTATCTCTGCAGGTTGTGGAGCATTCATTCGTAAAATAATTTTGCATTTTTCTTTTAGTTATCATGTACATCAAGTAGCCTGTGTGTGCGTGTGTGCGTGTGTGTGCTCCTTGTTAAAGGGCGCCATCCAGTGACCATTTGTAGCAGCAACACCCTACACTGAAATGGCACAAAACAGGATGTTAAGGTTGTTTTGTCGACTTGAAACTATTAGGTGATTTTTCTTCCATTTAAAGCATTATTGCTTCTCCTACTGTATACTCAAAAATAATATTAAGGCTCCAAATATAATTAGAAGCGTAATTTGTTCCTTCGCCTTTTCTGATCGAACTGCTTTTTGGATCATTGGGGCCACCGTATAGGCTTCAGGCACCTGGTCATGTGATGTAAAAAAAATTAAAAATGTCAACATCACTGTGCACTGTTCAGTTAGAACCAAAATTTACAGATAACACGTGTTTTTCTTTGTTAAAAAAAGCGTATTTGCTGTAGTATCTCATTTGTCGCGGTGGGACCTTGATGTTAACTGCCTTCTTTCCGGCTGTCACTGCAGAGGTACGTGGTTAGCCTAGCTTAGCTAACAGGGGGAAGTTGGTTTGCTATTTGAGAGGGTGCGATAGCTGGTGAAATGATGTGATAAATGAGGTTAATTAAAACAAAATGTTATCATTTAGACTGCACGTGTGTTGACATGATGTCGTGCTAACATTTAGCCTTGTCTGAAACGTTACAGGATGGCTGTATCTCTCACTGGCCAGTCCTCCCTGGTGCACAGCCTGGCCACTCTCCTCAGAAATGATGGTAATGTTTCTCCCACTTCGGTCAAGTCAATGTGCTGAACAATAAGCACCGAGGGCTGGGAATTTTATGTCGTTGTGCATTTATCCTGATCAAATGTTTTTTTATTAAATTAGTAAAGCAGTTTGATTTGAGTTTACATTTTACAACCTTGTAAACATGTATTTGACTATCTTTGATAAGATAATAACATTAAAAAGGATATAGCAGTGGCCTTAACTCAAATGAATCTACAATTTCTTGCCAGATTGTTCATGTCAATCAGCGAAGGAACTCTTATTCCATGTGATGCTGACTGTATGTCTAGATTTTGCTTCCATGTAAATTGAAATTCTTTTTTTTTTGCTGTACGCTGAGTGCAAAATAATTAAATATGAATAGAGTATTAAATAATTACGTACAGGAGAAACTTAGCGAAACAAGATAAATGAGTCGCTGCAAAAATTGAATGTGTTTGGATTGTAATGTGCTGCTAAATTTGCGTTTTTGCCCCTCCAGGTGACTTGGTGCTGGACGGCAGCAGCACGCTGACCCTGCCGGCCACCAGCCTGCAGCACCTCACCCGATTGTTCGAACAGTATTTGCTGTCCCGGAGCCAGCAGCATGGCTTCCTGGCGCTGCCCTCCCACCCTGCCGACACCGCGTCCCTGCTGCAGCTGCAGTTCCTATTCGACATCCTGCAGAAGACCATATCCCTCAAGGTGGGCTCGCGATCCCCCACCCACAAAAAAATTATTGCATTTGTAGCCAAACATGACAAAATCAGTGTCAAAAATCAGATTAATGAAAGTGTTAATATCCTGTGTCCTCTATAATTTCTTATTTTAGCATAGGAGAGTTTTTTTTGCAGATATATATATTTTATATATATTTTAATTTTAATTGCAGCTTATCAACCCGCCAGAAGAGAGACTTCAGTCTGTGGTGAAAATCTTCCCATTCAAGTCACTTAAGTGTTTGGAGGTATGAACCCTGGCTACTTTATCACCATCTTCTTTATTTCCCATCCCTGTCCTGACAACGTGTTATCATTCTCACCTGGATCCGCATCACTTTTATTATTATTATTTTTTTTTCAGCTCAAGCGAATCCCCCCACACTGTCTCGAGGGACTCAGAGGAGTTTACTCCCAGCTGGAGGTCTTCATCTGCTCAAAGAGTGTCGACTCCCTGGAGGTATTAAAAGTG